>VXBH01005243.1:223043-247529 GCA_013400035.1 Rynchops niger
TTTTTTTTTTAAACATCATAAAGAATTCTGATAAACATCTTAAAATACTTCTTGCTCCCACTTGCTGCTATCTAATATCAAATCGTGTATTTTTACGCCACAGAAGCGCAGTCCAGTTCCGAGAGGCAACACCAATACGAGTTACTCGCATTCCCGCTTTCATATCACTTTGGGAAAACCAAACCTAGCCTCGTGTTGCCAACTGTCACAGGGTTTCCTCGCCAGCCTGTTCGTATCTTGTGTCTTGGGGTTTTAAATCCCAGCCCTCTGAGACAGCAGGTCTCACGGCTGCAGACGAAGGATGAAAAATACATCTCCTAAAGGCTTCAAAACCAGAAAGCAAAATACAAGCGAACAATATATATCTATCTATAAAAGCTGAGTGTATTATCTTCTGAATTTTCTGTTCTCAGGCACTTGACTCGTGGTTCTAAAAGGCTCTCCAGCCCAGTGACTTTGCATTTCAATGAGAGATTCTTAAAAGCGTCCAGAACAGTTAAAATTTAAGGAAAGGGGTCAATGCTTTATATTTGACGCCATCCTTCCACCCCAACATTGTCTGCAGGTGTCCCCAGAATAACACGCTGTACTCCCCAGAGCTTGCACTTAAGTTTGCGGGGTTCCACAAGGCCGCTCTTCCCCAAAGCGAAGCCGCCCCTCCGCGCTGTGCCAGCCCCGCGGAGGTGCCGGGCGGCAGGGCAGGAGGCTCCCGGACACCGTGCCGTGAGAGGGACCTCTCACCCCTCCTGATGAGGGTACCTCATCCCTTCCAGCCACTGCCAGTGGGATCCACAGCCTGGGAAAGCCACAGCTGGGGCGACTCAGTCTCCGGGATGAGCCAGATCAGGGCAAACTTCTCCCATAGCACTACGGATGTTTGCTCCATGGGTAACAAACACGTTTTTAGCATCATAAGATGGTGAGTAAGCGCTCTTGGGCGGAGAGGGGAATTCGCAGCACAGTCTGCAGCTGGGAGCGAGCCTGAACCAGGGCATCCCACGGCACTGGGGCATTCCGGCCTGCGGGAGCTGCTGGTTCCAAGAGACCTCATCTGCATTGGAAAACTATTTATTCTTTTTAAAAACATCAACAGAGCATCCCAGAAACTTAACATGAGCCAAAGCCTATACAAAACATGCCCAGTTTGCACAAGAAACCTAAACCAGGAGCGTTTTTGACGTCCACAAGCCTTCTGCCTACAGGTGTGTCGGCGGCCAGCTGAACACGCTTCTGTACTAGCGAGAAGATCCCAGATTGAAACTGTTTTGGAGAGGGAATTAATCTCTGCTGCCAGCATCACAACAGAAATTCAAGTGAAAGGCCCCCCCAGGAAAAAAAAAAAAANTGTAGAGGGTGATAAGGTCTCCCCTCAGCCTCCTCTTCTCCAGGCTGAACACCCCCAGCTCCCTCAGCTGTTCCTCAGAAGGTTTGTCCTCCAGAGCCCTCACCAGCTCCGTAGCCGGGCACACAGAAAAAAAGGCAAACCCACAGCTCTCACCCTGCCGCCCTTTGGGCCCACCAAGAGCAGCCTTCTGCGCTGGCAGCCAGGGGCTGACAGAATCAGCCGACAGACCCGCGCTGTTTGAACCCAAGAGGCTGCGCTGCCTCAGGGCGTTTTCCCCAGAGGTGAGCAGCTGATTGCATGATTTTTTTTGTTCCCCCCCCCCTACATTCTTGCGATGACAGAAAACAGGGGCTCTTAACAATACAAAAAGGCACACAAATAATACAAGAGCAAAGCTATCATCCTAACCAAGCCTTCTGGACAATGAAAGACTTTTATAAATGTCCTCTTACCTCTTCTCTTGCTTGGATAAACGTTCTTTAGAAGACTGCTTTATCACTACAGGCAGCACAGAGCATGTTTGCTCTGGTGTTCTTCTCACAGAGCTATCAAAACCAAAACCATACACCCCCAGGTGTGCCTGGTGTGCTGATTTTTATGAGCTTTAGCCTGATTTTTGAGTAACAGCAGCTGTGCACTTAAGCCTCTTCCTCTCTTCTCCCTGTGCTTCACTCGCAGAACTGGTACGGCAACAGCAGCAAACCATCAGGGAATTCCTCCATGCCAGCAGTAGCCCTTATTTTAGGAGATGGGTTTTTTTTGTGTGCGCTTGTGACATCTTCCGCAGACGACCAAGCTCTGCGCTGTTTTGTGAGATCTATAGAACAGACCCTGCCTGGGCCCATCCACCGCGGCTTGCCATTGAAAACCAAGATTTCTTACCAATTTACCGCCATCCAGCTCAGCCTGGAAGGTACTAACCTTTTTGTGTATAAGTGTGTATATATATATATATGCGCATATCTATATATATGCATTTTTATATATATAAAAATTCATGCATGATTTCTATCTCAATACATTTGTCAGTAATAAATAACTCAGTAATTATTTCTTTTTCTGAAAAAAATCCGGGGTGGGGAGGAGGGAAAGGCTGGAGAATAAAACCAGACTCCTGAGTTTTGGCTATTGCCCCTATCGCAATCTCTGCCTCAAATCCCTGTTATCTGGGGAAGGACCTTCCTACCTGGAAGAAGGTTTGGGCAGAGTTCGGAGCTGAGCACCATCTTCCTACATGACTGAAAACAGTGTCTTCCACCCTCCTTTTTCCCAGTGGCAGCTGTATCCCGGGGTACCACTAGGTTCTTTCCAAACCAAAGGTGGCACAGCTGCTGTCATTTATCTCCAAAGCTCGTAGCTTAGAGTTGCAGACAGAAAATACATATAACAAGGGAACATCTCCTCTCTATCTTCCTGCAGGCTGGAAGAGTTCCCTCAGCTGCGAGCAGGGTGCCGCAAATTGCCTGAGAAGGTTGACGCAGCGTCCCCAACCCCAGCTCCATGTTAACGTTTCTCTACAAATCTGGGGGGTCATCTTATCATTGGTTTTGGTGAGTTCTCCAGCTCCTGCGGCAGGAAAAGTTTCCCTTTGCCCTAGGCAGAGGAAAAGGCTTCTGCAAGCGTGAAAAAAACAACAGCGAACTGCGGGACCCAGGGGGTTTTGGGTTGTTTTTTGGTTTTGGTTGTTTTTTGGTTTTTGGTTTTTTTTCCAAATTACCCCACAAAATCCCCGCAGTACGTGTCACAGGTCCACAAGGTTTTATGAAAGAAGAGAGAGTCAAGCAGCAGCTCCTGCACGTAGCTTCCCCTGGGCCCTGGCATGGGCTGGGGGCGTTGGGGTGGGGGGGGGCGCTCCAGGACCTCGCTCCGCGGAGCAGCATCCCGGCTCCCCGCTCCTGCCCACCCCCGTCCTCCCACTGCCACAGACCCGCGTCCGAAAGGAGGTCGGAGATAACATACCCAACCCAGAACAATTTAATTACAGAGAAACAAGCCAGGAAACGGCAGATAAAAGGCACTTTAAGTACACTAGCGTGGTTTTAATTCATTTCACTAGCAGTAAAATGTTATGTTTTACTGTAGTTTTCTGCGTGTTCTTACCTGCAGAATTTGGGGTTCTTCAAAATGCAGAAACTAAGGCTAGCACGTGCCCAAGCCGCTACTGTAGACCCTTCTGACATTAAAAATACCCTTCTCTCCGTCTGGTGGGATCGGGCATCGCTGCTCAACAGTCTCCACACCAAGGCTTGGATGTCCGAGGGTATGGAGACAATTTCCCCCCAGATCAGGGCAGTTCGGGGTGTCACTAAAGAGAAACGGGAGTTAAGCCATTTCACTGCGTTGGTCTTAGGGAGGTTATAGGTACTGGGATGTATTTATTAGGGTTTCTCCTTCGTAAAAAGGGACTAAACCAGAGGTGTGAAAAAGTAATTGCCAGCTGCTAGAAGTATGAGACGGTTCAGTTCTGCTATGTCCATTTAATGTCTAGGACAGATTTTTTATTGTCTCCTATGCTCTTGGGCCATAAAGGCTGTCTTACGTATGCTCAAAGAAAACGAATCTACTTTTTCTTGACACCTCTGATAAATCCTGGCTCTAGCAATCCTGTTTACTTGTTTTGCTTGTAAATGGTAAGATGTAATGAGGGGAATATTTATTACCAGAGTTGGTTGGGAATTGTTCCACACAAAACTTTTTTTTTCTTGCCGAACAAACGTGTTAAGTCAACATAAAAACTTTTTTATTTTTTTTTTTTTTTGTGCGGGGAAACAGTTTTGATGCGTTTCTCAACAGAAAGTACCTGGGGAAAATGTTGAGAAAATTTCAGTTTTACAGTTTGAAAACAAAAACAAACCTGAAGTTTGAAATGACATTTTCGTTTTTCTATTTAACGAAGTAGCAGCAAAAAGAAAAGCCGTACTAAAAATCATACAGAAATCAAACATGTCAAGACATCAAAACGACCCAAATTGACTCCAACTTATTTCTTGTTGAGATTTTTAGTTTACGTAGGCCTCTTGACATTTTTACACTTTCTGAGATTTCACACGGGGAAAAAAAAAAAAAAAAAGGACTCCTGAATAACAGTTGTGGGCTAGAAAAGCTGTTTTCCACCTCGCACTAGTTGTGTTATTAGGCTAGCGGTGAGAGAGAGGGAGAGACACCACGTTACTCTCTGGATCTAACAACTTCTTCTGTCACGCTAAGATAAAAATGTGTGAACGTCAACCACATGGAATGCAAGTTCTTTGTTTTTCTTTTCCTAATGAACTGTGCAAAGAATGCAACATAATTATGCCTTCGGAAGAAACTACTACACTACCAGAGACACTAAAAAAGCTCTGTTCTTTGGCTGGCACCCATCTCTGCAAATGCTGTCACAACAGTCTCCAAACTGTCACTTCAGCAACTGCCCCTCATGGGAAAAACATATTTCTTCTAATTAGACAAAATTCTAACTCCGCATTTGAAGAGTATAATTTGAGCTTTTCTCTAGAAACTCATTAACCACTTGAGTTCAATTATTAACATTTGCTTTAAAAATTCTCTGAATTAGCCACCAATTGTGTGAGCGCAGCTACTGCTTCGTGGAGATGCTGCTCATTGCTCAGTACGTGGGCGTGCCACCAGGGGAGGTGGGGTGGTCCATGTCCACCTTAGAAACTCCACCCAACGTCAAAGAGATGCAGCTCCTACCCCTGGGTCTGCCATTGGCTCCCTGGATGACTTTTGGCAGCTTAACCCCTTTTCCTTTCCTTTCCAAATCTGTCTAGCATGGTTAGGCCATGAACTGTTTGCAGCAGGGACTTCTCCTGCCCTTTCATAGAATCACAGAGTCATGGAGTGTGTTGGGTTGGAAGGGACCTCTAAGGGCCATCTAGTCCAACCCCCTGCAGTCAGCAGGGACATCTTCAACTAGAGCAGGTTGCTCAGAGCCTCATCCAGCCTGGCCTGGAATGTCTCCAGGGATGGGGCCTCCACCCCCTCTCTGGGCAACCTGGGCCAGTGTCTCACCACCCTCAGTGGAAAGAACTTCTTCCTCATGTCTCATCTNACACTGTTGGCTCCTGTCCAGATTTTCATCCACCAGGACCCCCAAGTCCTTTTCTGCAGGGCTGCTCTCTATCACGTCAGCCCCCAGCCTGTATTGATAACTCCTCCTTCAGTCCCACCATGCTTAATAAAGTGGGCAATACAATAGGACACTGAGGTCATCACTGCAATAATAACTGCCAGCAAAGAGGGAAGGCATCAGCACTCGGGGAACATGCTCGTGATGTTGTGTCTGGTAAAGTGAAGCTCCCGGTATGCGAAAAAAGTAAGGTAAAAATTCATGCCCAGACAGGGCTTAATGGCAAGGTTACTCAGGCTGTGGCTCCCGCAGGGCCCAGAGCGGCAAGAAACCTGCTGAAAGCTCTTGGTCCTCTGGGATAAAACTGAAAGATAGTGGTTCCTCAACGGAAACCTTTCAACGTAGGAATCCATGATTTATTCAGCAACCAACAGCGTCGCAAACACCAAATGTGCAGACACACGCTTCCACTTGGCCTCAGTTATAAAAAGCGGTGATTTACAGATCCAGGACACCCGGGACGCAGTGGGGTGATGCAGAGTACAGGAAACTCCTTGTTTTCAAGTGCAGAAACGTATTGTCAGAAAGCCATTTTCTCACAAAAGCTCTTCAAATTGATTTAAAAAAAACCAGTGAAGGCAAAACAAAACCAAACCCACCAAAAAAGCCCAAAACAAAAGTAAAACCCAAACCCATCAAACAAAAAAAACCACAAAGAAACCCAAAAAACCCCCAACAAACAAGATCCCCCCCCCCAACCAACGAACTAACTACTTCTTTTGGTTTAAATCAGGAGAGTACGCGCGGTCAACGCTTCTCTTAAAAACAGACAGACACAACCTTCCATGGGGTTTTTTCTGGTCTCCTGGGGACCATTTCTCCTAGCATCTATGGGTGAGTACCTCCATGTGAAGGATCTCCCGAGTCCTTTCAAATTCCCCAGCTGGTATTTGCCGCAGTGTTTTGGATATGCAGAAATGTGTGAAACTCTCCAGGAAACCGAAGAGCTCCAGCACCAGCTCTCCGCTATTTGGACACCAGCTCCAACGTTTTTGCTTCACAGCAAAGGAATGTAACAAAACTTACTTTTTTGTTACCAGATTTGACACGCTTAAGAAAAAAAAAAAAAAATCAGTGATAAAAAGGAGCTAGATGAAAAATAAACCTTTCCAAGTTCCCAGTGTCATATTTTCGGATGAATAAAGGCATAAACTTATGCAAGAACTTCTACGCATAAACTATAATATCAGCCTGCGTGAGACTCAGGTGCTTTTGTTATTTCTGCATTGGGTAAAATCAGGCATAACAATTCCTGAAGTCCTTCGGCTTTTACGAACAGCTATGATTGACAGCCTCTAAATGCTCTGCTTTTCGTAACAGCCGTGACTGACAGCCCCGTGGTGTATAGCCCAGTCAGCCTAACAATGTCATTGTTCTCTAATAATTACCTGATCATTTTTTTTTTTTTTAATGTGTTGCTGTTATTTATGGTTCGACTAAGTAAGCGTCCTCAGAACTTTGCAAAAGTTTATTTAACTTGCGTTGATTTTGGGCTGCCTTGCTGGGAGCCTGATTCCGCGGCAGCGCTGGTGGCGCAGACGTTCGTGCCCGAGGTGCATTGGCTGTCCATCTACCTGGAATCGATGCTTTCCCCGGAAAACAGAAGATACGAAAGCCCACACATGTGACAATCCACGCGTCATTTTGGCATATATCACTCACACAGTTTTTGTACGAAGGGAAATGTTTCTTAACTTAATAGTCCCTGGAGCACAAGGATGTAGCTGGCAGTTTGCACGCCCCCAGGGCCAGAGCCTGGCGTGGGACGCGCCGGTGGCTGAGCTCAGTTCAGGACACTTTATTACTTCCAAGCAGCGCGTTGAACTTCTGCTGAAAGCAGTAATTGAGAGTTTTCTGTCTTACAGAAAGATCATCCTCAGGAACACTCAGCCAGGGGACCGACTCGTGTGGATCACCAGCGGGAAATCGTGACCCGGTGGGGTCACTTTTCTGAGTATTTTCTGGTACCTACGAAATAAAATGAACTACATCCTTTTTACGGGAAGCAAGTCAACCAGAGCACCGTATACTAGAGAACGGCAATCCCAGTTAGAAAATGCTCTGCCCTTTCACCCTTGTGCTAGGCATAAACCCAAGCTGGCATTCTTCCAAAAGTCGGAAGCGTACCTTTTTCATCCCTGCCTTGATTTTCAGATAGGATGGAAGCAGGCAGGGCGGAAAAAAGGGAACCCACAATTGTCTCAGATTTCCAGCTGAGGAAGACTCGCGCGTCTCCTGCATTTTTGCACGCCTATAAAACTGAAGTTGGCAGAGAAGCTTGAACAAAACGTTACTCCCACATCAAAGCAGTACTGGGAACGGACCTTAGTCTGGGTGCCTAGTTTGGCAGCTACAAACCGCAACACCTATTTTGGAAACTTTGGGTTTTTCTTAAGGGTGTCGAACAAAATGATAAAACCCACCTACCTTGCAAGAGAGGCAAAACAATTAAAAGATTTCTGTCAGAGAGTTACGAAAAGCATAACATTATAATTAGTTACTCTTAAAAGGACCAATAGAAGAAAAAAGCCCTTGAAGAAGAAAGCACGCTCAGTCTGGGTTTTTCCAAACTTTTCCAGTTCTGCACGGGAGTGCTGAAAATAGTAAGTAGGTAATGGAAGCAAAAAGCTAAGTGTCCTTCTGGGGCTTTGCTTTTTGAACCCAGAACTGTGGACCCTGAGCACAGTTTTGTAGTTCACCCGTTTGGTTGCCTTTTCAAGAACTGGTCTAAAGTTTGGCTTCTGCACCAATGTTCACTGGGCATCACCAAACATACTCTAGATCCCGGGCTTGGGTTTGCATACATAGCACTGGAATATAAAGTTTTTTGTTCACACTTACTGCAAACAAAAGCAAGTACGCAATGCACAGATTGTATAGCCAAATGGGCTAATTCTACTCATAAAGATTTGTTCACACAGATTTAAGGGCTACGTTGGGACCAACTGAACAGTTGGGCCTTTTTTCTTTCACAGAACCACAGAATCACAGAATCTTCATGGTTGGAAAGGACCTTTAAGATCATCGAGTCCAACCAAACAACCTACAATCCCTGCCACTAGAGCATGCCCTCAAGTGCCACCTCTAGACGTTTCTCAAACACCTCTAGGGATGGTGACTCAACCCCCTCCCTGGGCAGGCTCTTCCAGTGCCTGACCACTCTTGCAGTCAAGTCATTCCTCCTCATATCCAACCTAAACCTCCCCTGCCGCAGCTTCAGACCATTTCCTCTGCTCCTGCCATTATTCACCTGGGAGAAGAGGCCAACCCCCACCTCTCTCCACCCTCCTCTCAGGTAGCTGTAGAGGGCAATGAGGTCTCCCCTCAGCCTCCTCTTCTCCAAGCTGAACATGCCCAGCTCCCTCAGCCTCTCCTCACACGACCTGCTCTCCAGACCCCTCACCAGCCTGGTAGCTCTCCTCTGGACACGCTCCAGCACCTCAATGTCCCTCTTGTACATAGGGGCCCAGAACTGAACACAGCACTCGAGGTGAGGCCTCACCAGTGCCCAGTACAGAGGCACCGTCACTTCCCTGCTCCTGCTGGCCACGCTGTTCCTGAGACAAGCCAGAATGCTGTTGGCCTTCTTGGCCACCTGGGCACACTGCTGGCTCATGTTAAGCTGGCCGTTCACCAGCACCCCCAGGTCCTTTTCTGCTGGGCAGCTTTCCAGCCACTCTTCTCCATCTTCTCCCACTCTTTGTTAATTTGCTTTCCAGTATTCCTGAATTTTACTGACATATTTATAGAACTGGCCATTTCAACAATGTATTATCTACGACCCTGACCCCAAGCCTCTAATTATCCACAGCGCTGGTTCCGTTATCGAGTATTTTTCCCATACTGTAATCATACCGGGCATTTTCTAAAAGTTGGGTTTGGGGTGATGAATTGTGTACAGAAGTGCAGTGAGGAAATGAATCATTGCCATGACAGCGCACTCACTACAGACTGAGGAAACGACTCATTGCATGCTAGATACAAAACAGAGGGCAAAAAATTCAGCCATCTGTAACTTATGCAAACACCGTGAGCAAGAGCTAAAAATGACTTCTCGCAGATCTTAAGTCAATGGTCTCACCCCTTTTTTCAAGGACTTTCAGGATGCCTTACTGAGTTCTCAGCCCGTCATCCTGCAATCCCTCACCTCCAGGCTTGGGCCCAGAGACTCCTGTAATCCCGCGCAACCATCTCGGTGCGTCCGGAGTCTGGTTTGGCACCTGAAGCTCTGTTCTTCCGCAGGAACACGAGATTCGGTTGCTCACCAAAACGGGTGTCAGAGAACAGAATAACCACCACGCAGGGAACCCCATTTTGGGGCACAGAGAGGGCAGGGAGGACCCATGGTTAGTGCCTGGGCACCTACCCCACCGCCGGCAGCAAGAAAGAAGTTTCCCAACAGAGGAGAGCAACGTGCTTCTCTGCCACCTAAAGCACAGCGGCGTGTGGGGAACCAGCGCTGAAAACCCAGCGTTTCCAAACTGGCAGAGATGCTGGTTTGCAGGGGGGTGACAGTCCCGTGTGGATCCAGAACTTTTAAAAATCTTTAAAGCAACTAGACTCCTTCTGGTGCTTCATACGAGACTCCCAGACATTTCCCTAGCACAGGCTGACCCCCACCAGGCACTTTGTTTAGTGGATCCCGTCCTTCCTACACTTCACAGATGCATGGTTAGTCTTGGGGCAATTCTGCTGCGCGGAAAAGTAAGATGAAGAAAGTATTTCATGTATTTTTAGGATTAGAAATGAGGAACAGAAGCCGCATCAACAGCCAGTTCTTCACAGACCACCAGCTGTCCACAAACAAGCCGAAGAAAATCCTGCATACGGAAGAAGTGTTAGCACCATCTAACAACAGCTCATATCAAACAGCTACATAACCACGGCGTGTGTTGGACTAGATATAGCAAACTGGGACAAATTAATGCTCAGTTGCAAGGTTTCTTCTCTGCAGTGGGTGGGATACGCTTTTCCTTCAGCTGTTGCTGGGTTTCAGTTCATTTGCCTCGTCCCGCTCCCACCAGTTCCACCCCGCGATCCCATACACCCCAGATGAAACTCCAGAGAACAATTAGGTAAATGTATTATTTCGTACTCAATACAAGTTACTGATTCATCTGCGTTTATTCCACGTGTTCACGGTCCTCACAGGAGTTTTGACGACCCCGACTCTCACTTCAATTTTATGACAACCGAGAAACCTTTAGCACTGTGTTATGTTTCAGTGTGGGACAAAACTGAGTACCATCAGTTAAGGCAACCTTAAATCTTGACTCAATTACTTTTGTCCTCTCTAATTATTACTTTACCAGCGGCACACTTCCAGCATTCCTGTTTTCTTACAATCACATTCTAAAAGCAGATGCTAATGGATCAGAATTCATCTAATTTCCAATGTCACTAATTATTTATCAGATCAGCTAAATCGGTTTCATTTAGAATTATAGGCTTAGTTACGTAAGACGGATTTTTCTCTCTATTAAAAATGTTAAGCTGCCTGAAAGTAACTAATATACTAAATTTTAATCTCTGTTCAAGGTCCAAATATATTATTAATAAGTGATCTTAAATTGGCAAGAACATGCTTAATTCTAGACATATCTTTTTAATTCAAAATGAATTAAACCAGAATGGAAAAAGCAAATTGTGTCATTGAATATAATAGGCCCTGCGAAGTCACACGAAAGCATTTAATATTCCAGAGACAACACTGAAACCAGCCCGGTTATGTATCTTCAAAAATGCCGCGACATATGCCCTCACTACAAATGAGACAGAAGTCAGGGTGCCGAAGGAGGCACAGACCTCCAGCTGCCAGAGGCTGGCTCCAGAGACGGGAGCGCTGTAGGAATCACGGAACGGGGTTGGTGTCACAGCCCGGCAGGTGGGACACTGCACCGCGTGGTGACACCAGCTCTGGGAAGGGGCCAGCGCTTATCGCGCACACTTCCTCAATTAGATCCCGAGCACCTTAAAACGTTGTTTTTTAAAAACTGTGTTTGTCTTATGGAAAGAAAATTACCTTCCGCTGTGACAAACAATAGGGGACAACAGGTCTGCTCCCAGCCTACAACCACAACTGAGCGTTTCCCCAAACAACTCCTGCTGCTTTTGTCACCTGCACGTACGCTTCCCGATCTGTCACGCGTGGGAAGGCACACTAAATGACCACAATAACCTCTTCTGCTACCATGTCTTCGAAGCAACAGCCTTCCACCCTTACAGGTTCCTTAAATCTGAGGCAGGTCTGCAGGGAACCAGCGGGCACGGTGCGCAACTGGGCAGCGAAGCTCCTCGGCTGGAGAGGGAGCAGCTCGTCCCGTTAGTTTGGGGGTCTCCAGCCCTGCTCCCCTGCCGTGCGTCACTCGTTCCCGAGCAGGATCTCCGCCCGAGGCAAAAACCACACCACTTGCTCTTTGCACGTTGCTCTTCCTTCCATATTTCTCTGCTTCAGTTCACCAAGCAAAGCCAAGTACTTCGGGTCCTTCCGTCACCCGAAATCCCATCATTATTAACAACAGAAACACACTGAAGGTTTGGTTTTGCTTTTTTTTTTTTTTGGTTTTGCGGACCGTTTTCCTAGCCTGGGGATTTGGGGGCATTTCAGCAAAGTGGAAGAGAACGGAGCAATGACGTTGTTTTTGTCCCATTTCCAGGCAGAGTGGCAGAGAGACAGTTCTCAGAATTCTTCTGAGAAGCCAACTGATTCATGCTCGTACCAAGTCCCAGCGTCCTTGTGAGAAGCTGTCAGAGGGCAGCCAAAAGAGTGCAATTACTTCACCTCCTGCCAAACACAGAGGAAAGGCCACTCCGTTCCAATCATAAACAAGACCAGGGAACCGTCACACAGCAAACAGCCTTCCCCGAAATTCAGACTGCACCCAGAAGTTCGCCAATCAGTTAGTCATGGCTGTAAATCAACATGACTCATCAGCTCGCCTCCGCGCCTCAAGGAAACTCTGATGTGTCTCCACCAGCCCCAGGAGCTATGGGTTGGTTTGACCCAAGGCAACACTGGCACAGTAGGGTGGAGAGTCATGTTGAAGAAGCCTCCCCACAAGGTCCTCAGCGGGCTTTGATTTAAGCCAGGCTTGAAGGTGTCCTGTGGGTAATGCTGCCAAGTTTCCACTTACACACACCTGGCCAGCGGCAGGAGCCGTGCAAGCTGCCAAAATGGGAGGGGAGGAAAGAGCAAAATGGGGAACACCACAGGCTGGGTCACTTTTGGCGCTGGAGTCTTAGAAACCGGCCTCTGTCAGATACAGAGAGAAATGGGACTATAATTTCGACTTGTTCTTTCTTAAGGTGAACCAATTCACCTGGCCACATTTCAAAGCATCCTTAAGACACCAGTGCATCGGTGTATCTCCACAGGAAAAAATCTACAGATAGACTGGCAGCTAATTTAGCAGGACTCCTTCGTTACAAGTGCTTACCCAGCAACTCCATTATCCGCAGACTCTCAGACAGCCTTTCAGCTGCACAATGTCTGTACAGCACCGGTAAACACGCTTACATTCAATTTACAAGTAGATAAATCAAGACCTACTATCTTGGAAATAAAATCTGAGAGAAGCAGTAGAGCAAACACCATCCCCCAGCTGGGTGCGCGCCTGCTTTCTCACTACAGCAAGCCTGGACTGCGCACGCGCAAAGTTTTCCAGCTTTTTTGCTCAGCCAAAGCACACCCTTCTCCATAAACTGGAACTATTTGATAACCACGCTGCTTGCCAGACTGGAGGCAGTAAGAGAAAGGCAGAAAATAGAGGGAGATGATAAAATTAAGATAGTCAGGAGTGTATTTCAGAGAACTTTCATGCTTCAGTGCTGTTGCATCAGATACGTGAGGGAAAGCATGACTCTGGGCACGTATCGGGCTGGCTATTCATCACGCCTGAAATCCATCACTTGGAAGTAAGCTGGATCAGTTCACCAGCCCAGCTTTTTCTCTTTTTTTTTCCTTTTTTTTTTTTTTTCCTCCAACAGATGGAATATTCACTGTCTAATTAGCGAGTTGAATTAGTTCACTAACGGGTTGAGTGAAGGCAAGAGCTAATGGAAGAGAAGTCCTGGGGACACCCAGCCCCCATGAAGGCGGGGGGGGAAGCCTGAGCTGCACCACCCCTTGCGAGAGCAGTTCCATGCCCAGCAGTCAGTTGAGCAGAGGAGCTCAACTCATAGAATCACAGAATCACGGAATGTGTTGGGTTGGAAGGGACCTCTAAAGGCCATCTAGCCCAACAGTCAGCAGGGACATCTTCAACTAGAGCAGGTTGCTCAGAGCCTCATCCAGCCTGGCCTGGAATGTCTCCAGGGATGGGGCCTCCACCCCCTCTCTGGGCAACCTGGGCCGGTGTCTCACCACTTTACACTCAGTGTAAAGAACTTCTTCCTCATGTCTCATCTAAACCCACCCTGCTCTAGTTTAAACCATCGTCCCTCGTCCCATCGCTACATGCCCTTGCCAACAGCCCTTACCCAGCCTTCCTGTAGGCCACCTTCAGGGACTGGAAGGGGCTGGAAGGTCTCCCCGGAGCCTTCTCCAGGCTGAACCCCCCCAGCTCCCTCAGCCTGTCCTCACAGCAGAGGGGCTCCAGCCCTCGGATCATCTCCGTGGCCTCCTCTGGCCCCACTCCAACAGGTCCATGTCCTTCTTGTGCCGAGGGCTCCAGAGCTGGACACAGCACTCCAGTCTTACACATCTTCGATGTAACTTGAATATCGTTGCTGTCCTATGCAGCCGACGTGGAAAGATATTCCCTACAGCTGCCTGGCAGAGCCTGAGACAGATGCTTGAACTTCAGGAGCATGAATGTCTGAAAACCATGTGATGGCTCACGGACCCCTTTCATTGTGAATTTAAACCAATTATAATGTCTGAGACAGTTTCTTCAATGCTCATAACTGAATTCAAATTAAAAGCAACAAGAAGAGACGCAAGCCTAAGCATCTCTGCCTGAGGCAGAATAATTGATATATTAACTAAAGGATAAGGTGGAACACATCGTACCTCAGGAAACGCATTTGCTCCAAACCTCATTAAGACTGTCAACAATTTGGCTTGGCTGTTTACAGCACAGTATACAAAACAAAATCATTACCGTGGCAGAGTATGCAATAAAACTGGTCTTTAGCGCTGACAGCAATGCTACAGAGAGGAAAGGTGCATGGCCAGCACCTAAAATAAAAAAGTCCCAAGGTCGTAATCGTAAGGGATTAAATTTTATAGTTTAGGTGATGTGAAAAGGTCAGATTAGACCACAAAGTTTCTTCTGGTGTGAGGAAGTACGGTTTGATCCTGCTGCTCGTAATCTATTACACTGTTCTTCATTTCTCCATCACCCATGTACCCACGAACACGTATGTTACAGTGCTGTCCTTGTACACGCCCCGTCCACCGCGGGGAGTCCTTCGGCCGAGGGAGCCAGGGCTGCCCGCAGAGCTCCACGCCAAGAGCGTGAGGAGCAGAACCTGGGTATGGACAAGAGCTCTGCGGTAAAGGAGCTCAAGGCTTTGACAATCAAAACAGAGCTCGTACTACAAACTGGGGCTTGGCTACATCTTTTAACCAAAACATCTAAAGTAAAACAGTTGTTTAGTCTTCCAGGACAAAACTTGCTTGTTCTACTTAAAGCAACACCAAAGAAAGAACAAATCAAGGCATAAAGAAAAATGGAGTGCATTTTCTATGCAGGAGAATAAAATTTCCTGCCTAATGGCACAGAATAACTACTAAATTGGAGGTAGGAGCTGCATTCAAGAGACATCTATATAGGCACAAAGTGGCACCATCCATAGCTAAAACAGCCACAAGTTATACGGTATGTGAACTATTAAGTTCATAACAGCATTATACTACTGACTGCCCAAAGAAGACATTTCTCTCTCTAGGAAATTCAATAAATAACTGTTCACTTCAAAGGTTTTCTGTTTTCCCACGAAGAGCCAGGAGTAGCCAATACCAGTGACATGGCAGTAAACTAGAGAAATCCACCAGCCACCTACAGAAATCCTCCAATACTTCTTTTAAAAATGCCCCGTTAAGACTATTGGACTCATTGCCACAGAATGTCATGGATACTACATTTTAGATGAGTTCAAAAAGCTATTAAACAAAATAAAGAGAGGTAAAAAATATATCCATTTGGGGCTATTAAACAGGATAATACCCGATCTGGCTTAGGAAGTCCCTCAGCAGAAATTGCTGGCGCCTGGGAGATTACAGGGGCGAGGACTGTGCTTGCCCTTGGCCCCGGGCAGTTCTTACCGGTCACTGTTGGGAACAGGACAGCAGGCTGGAGGGACCTCTGGACTGACCCAGTAGAGACACTCTAATGCCAAGAGTGCACAAGAGACGGGCCACTCAATATTATGCTGCTTTAATATGCAAACAGCCACATTTGGTTCTTGTATAGCGTCTAACGAAGTCAAGGGAAGACGCGTCCCTGCTACCTCGGGGTAGAGTTCACCGCAGCCGAGAACAGAAGTGCGCTCTGGACATTTAAATGACATCTTTCTGCTCCTCTATCCAACATGTTATGCTAAAAATTCCACAAATAGAAATCAGTACGTGCAGGGGATGACAGTGGCGGGTGGGGAAGGTGGGGTGTTTTTTGTTGTTGTTTTAAAGAAACTAAAGAAACTCACTGAAACCAAGACAAATCAGAGCCCTCGACTATAAAAATAACTTCCCTCCCTCCCCCAGGCCAAATAGTTTCGTCTCCTGGTAAGAGGAAGAAGTCCAGATTTTCTGTCTGAATGTAAGAAGTGATGCTTGGAGACCACGGGATGAAGGTCATGCTGTACTGGAAATGTGTTGTGAGCGGTGCCCTGGGAAAGCGCTCACTCTGTTCCCGGCGGGGTCTGACTCCCTCAGCGAGGGCCGGGAGCAGGAGGACAATCCGTGCTGCCGGGGGTGATGTTTTTTCACTGCTCGACAGTTCAGCTCCTTGGAAGCTTCTCTTCCCCATTGCTTACTGCTTTAGTGACCTTCAAAAATGTAGACAGAGATAAGAGAAGCATAATACTAAAAGGACTATTGCTTTTATTATCCTACTATTGGGAAGCTGATTAAAAGCACGTATCCTTTCACGGGTTACCCTGGGTATTAGCACTCTCAGCGCTCTTCTCACAAAAGGTCACCGGACAGGATATTAAATGTAAACTTAAGCCTTGAGCACTCTCCGTTTCCAGCACAGGTGTCCTTCTCACGGCAAATGTTACCGGGGGTGGTCTGTCTCTAGCCCAGGAGTCTCTTCTCACTTCTTACCGAAACACAACAATAACAACACGGATTTTCATCACAAAATGCCACCGGCCTTGAATGGTGGTGGGTGGTGGATAGTTGCATAAGGAGCTGTAACTCCAGCTGCAGGATTTCAGCCAGATGTCTGGTTTGTGGTTGTCCCTGGGAGCCACGCCGCCAGGCCACACTGAAGACACGCAGGAGCTGGCGCGGTCCCCTCACCGCTTTCCTGTTGAGTGGCAGTACAGAGCCAAAATAACTGTGTGAGAACCGCCAGAGGTAGCACCTCATATTTTCACAATGCCAAACTAAGGACATCTAACAAGGTCTGAAGATAGGGCCTTTACTATTTTCCCATGACAATAGAAGCTGCTTTCTAATGCCATGCCTCATGTAGCTACCAGCTGCTTTGGCAGGAGGCAGGATCTCCTAATGTCTCCTCCTACCATGTGGAAATGGTAGGGCACAAACCGTGATGACGCTTCATGTCAAATAGATTCTCCCAAACCCAGAAAAAGGGAGAATGTGACCCTGGTTTTCTTAGCCTGTACAAATTACCAGTTACAAAATCAGTGTGTTTAAGAATAGGTTGCGGTGGTCATCTGCCTAAGCACCTAACAGTCTTATTGCGTGGGTTGCACATCTCTTTCGACATAGGAGTGTTTATTTCATACCTGTTTCGGGTTGCAGTGCATATGCTGGAACACCAGGGCCATGTGGTGTTTAATTGAGGATAAGAGCAGATTGCCAAACGGACACAGATAACTCACGGCAGCTGAAGCTCTTTTCTCCGATGCTATCTAGCCCTACTCTTAACACATCATTGCTTTTACGGAAGAATCCCCCACAAGGTTACAGAGCCCCATGAGTCAGCCTCATCGCTCAGAAGAAGACCGGGTGAGGGTCAGCTGTTTTCCTGGTGTTATTGGCCCGAAGCAGCGAAGGAGTCGCTGACAGTCCTTATGCAACGGAGATAACCCATCTTTCTGCGGTCCTTTGTGGGTGTCAGGAGAAACTAAGAATAAACCAGGAAAAGCCTGCGGAAAGTTCTCCTAAGAAGCGAGGTGAAAGAAACATCTCTCAAGATACCGTGCGCATACCCTCGCTTTGGCTTAAACCACATCCTTATGCAACTGCTGCTAGATGGCTGCAGGTCGTAATCACCTACTGCAGTTAAAATTACTGACTAACTTATGTAGGGAGTGTTAAAACAAGCAGAGGAAAGTAGATGTAAGGAGCAACAGTTACATCCTTGTTCATACAGGACACACTAGAGTTGCTAAGCTTAAGAAAATAGGTAGGTCTCCTCCCCTGCTCATTACAGGGAGTCAGGAAGCAAATTGCAGCCTTTTTAAATCCTGCTTATCCACAAGCCGGATAAATTAGGATTTCTTCTCTTCTCTTCTCTTCTCTTCTCTTCTCTTCTCTTCTCTTCTCTTCTCTTCTCTTCTCTTCTCCTTTCCCTTCCCTTCCCTTTCCTTTCCTTTTTCTTTCTTTTCTTTTCTTCTTTCCTTCTTTCAATAGCTTGTCTCAAAAGAGCTCCAAAAATATGCAAGCATATCCAGCAGAGAAAGCGGGCCAGCATTGACCCTCGTTCAGAAGGAGAGGCCAAGTGGGAGGTAACCGGGCATTCCTGGTCAGGAAGACACTAGGGAGAAAAGGAAGGAGAGAGGCAACACGGCTGCCTAAGGACAATTGGCCTCCCCGGCCAGAGGCTGGGGCAAATCTTCCGCTGCTGTGAACGAGATGTATTTCACGTCCTTGCTTGCGAACTGAGGAAGCATGCTATGATCAGACCCTGGAAATTAAAAAAAATAAACCTGCTCCTGTGCCAGCTTTAAGCTTCTTGTTTTCCTTGTTAATAGGAGCAAGAAATTTCCTTGCAAGAGAAAGCTCTGTAGTTCTGTACTCTTAACGAAAGTTTGCGAAAGACAGGATCGCCGCTTATCTCCCGAATTAATGCTGAAGCTCTGGGACAGTCTAGCAGCTAAATTAGTGCTTAAGTGGTACGTACAGGTCAGGATGCAGAAAGAACTGTTAACTCTTGTGAGACATGGAAAGCAAGCTTGCTATCAAGGTCTTCAGGACCACAGTAGTCCTGGGTTTGGTCCCACTTCCTGTAAGCACAATGGAATTGCAGCAATACAATAATGGAGAGAACAACACTGGAAGCAAGCCCAGGTAATAAGGGGTCATACCAAATGAAAAGCTGACCTTCACTCGGTTACGTCTGAATTTTTGCCAAAGGACAAAATTGCAATGCCTTTCAGAAGGCGAAAGTAACATGTAATCTAACCCCCACGCTCGCCCAAACCAAAGGCCAATAATATTAATTGTACCGTTGTACATCGCCCCCCTAAAAAAATGAATATACTGGATCTATTGAAGGGTCTAATATCAGCTATAATCAAGAAGAGCAGAAGCCAAATTTGGATGAAAATGTCTCTTCTGGAAGTCATCAGATACTGGCTTCTTGCAATACTGTCCAAATACCTATAGATAGAAGAAGCTTTTAATTCAATGCAAAGGGTTTCAATGAAATTTATTTCCAGGGGAAAAAAGAAACAAGCAAACCCCTGCTCAGTATAAAAAGCAAGGGTCATTGTAGTGGAGCAGAAAGACTCATCCTCTTCTCTTTTTTCGAAGAAATAAAAAGCTCTGTAACTGCTGAGCACATCAGTAATCTGAACGCCCTCGATGTTCCGATTGACTTGGCTATCGGTAGGGAGCTGGGACAAAGGAAGGTGCAGAACGAGCCCGTCACTCAGTAGCCCACTTCCAGGCACTACTGTTGGTACCAAACACCAGGACTGGTAACTATTTATCTCATCCGTTTTCACAGAGGACAAGCAGCAGCTATTCCGCAGTGCATCAGCTCTTAAAAAGGCAAGAGAGAAACCACCCGTCCGCACCGCTGAGCACAGACGCAAACCAAGGGAGAGTAATGAGGCCTGACTGCCTGTTTCAGGCAGCGTTTATGGAGCTGGGTACGAGTCAGAAGGACGTGGTAATGGGTGTATCGTCCCTAGGACCAGCTCTTTGGCAAAGCAGAGCACTGCTCAGAAACCTAGACGTTTCATGATTTGAATGCAAACTTTCTTTTTTCTGCCCCCCCCCCCAATTACATGGCTGGTTCTACGTACCTGGTGATAAAAAAGAACCTGGGGGTGTCGTGCGGAGGAAAAGGAAAAGGGATTAGCATTTTCCAGCTTGCTTCTGTTCCACAGAAACACCGGTTTCCTTCTACCATTGCTTGGCAGAACACAGGAAACCTCGTATAATGAAGCAACTAATGAAGGGTCAACAATATGTGTAGCCTGAGAACAGGACGGGAACAGAGAAGGAACCTCAGATCAATCTCACAAGCATCAGAAATGGGCTGTGTAGACAAAGAAGCAATAAATAGCATGTTTTGCTGGGTTTTCCTTGCATTAATATGTCCTGTTGCCTGGACAAGAAAACTGGCCATTGTTTCCCCCTGGGTTTAATGAACGACTCACATACCAGCTCAAAGCTTTCAGCATCCCTCCACTGAGGCAGGAGGACCGGACCCACCGTTCGCGGGTTTTTGTTCCTGCTCCATATACTTCCAAAACGGTGATGCTGCAAGAAGTTTCCACAACCAAATTCCATACAGATGTTTCTTTAGCTGCAATCGCTTTAGGAAAGTCCAATACTATCTATACTTCTTTATGTTGTTTTTTCTTTTTTTTTAGGATAGAACTAACTGGAAGTGATGATAACGCAGCATGGTTTGTCCATATCAGCCAGGTCTGTCTAAGGCTTTGGCACTTTGTTTTAACTCTCGGGTTTTTGAAAGATGAGCCTCAAACTGCTGCTGCGTGGTTCAGCCTGTACAGAAAGTCATCGCGCAAAAAGAGAATAAACTGCAAAGAGATGAGGGTATTTTAACAATTACAAAAAAAAAAAGTTGGCCTCTTTTTTTTTGAGTCGTCATGTTCTAAGAAAATCTGCTGCAAATAACGGGGCGAAGTCGCTGCCCTGCAGAGTTCAGACTAGGGGCACAACCTGCTTAGACTCGGCTTCAGCGCACATCAGAAACAGGACATGCTCATTTATGATGAGCGTGTTTTGAATTCAAGGAAATTAACTTTTTTTCTTTTCCAAAAATGACCACCCTACAGCTCTATTTGAATCCACAAATGGTTCCTGGTAGAATAACACGTTGATTAAGTCATCAAACAAAATGCTCTCTGGCACTGGGAGCAGCAAGGCAGCAGCTGTTTCTAAGAGCAATTGTACGTCAAGTGGAAAAGCTGGCAAGCTTCAAGTTAACATTTAGCTACCTGACCAGGTTATCTTCTTCAGCAGCAAGAAACGTGGAGTCAGCAGGAATTTTTCTACCCAAAGTACACAGAAGGAAAGGAACCTCTGCCTTTCAATTCATTATTTAATATACTTGATGCAACCCTTATGTTCACAGTCTGTAGCTACGCTGAGAAACAGAAGTGATCCAAAACCTCCAAGGACCTTAATCGCTACAGAACACGCAGGAGGAACTTGTTGACAACAGCAGCAGCAATTTAAATCTGCTGGCACTTTCAGAGACAAATAGCCCTGTATGAAACTCAGCTGGAGGTGGCTTCCCTTCCCCTTGGTCTCTGAGGGGTGATGTCAGGACGTCCTAACCTACCTCCCCCGGGCGATGAGTACGGCCGTCGGAAAATCCTGGAGACGACCGCGTGGAGTTAGGGGAGCTTTTCCCTCTCCTCAGAGAAGCACGAAGCAACTCTACTGCAGCCGTCACGGGGAGAAATGCACCCACTCACCCCCATCCACCCCCCCGAAACAACCTGTGTGGTTCTTCGCAGCGTTTTTACTGCTAGACAGCAGCCACGTGTTTTTCAGGGAAATACTTAACCCTCTCCAAAACTGCAAATCTTCACTATCAAAATCTACAAGAAATAATGGGTCGGTGCTATTAAGGGGTTTTTTTTGGTGTGTGTTTCTCCACCTGAAAGTTATTTTCTCATGAATTTTTAGACAAATTCTAACAAATTATTCCCATCCCTGCCAGGAGAGGAAAACCAAATGTTTTCCTTCAGCAGAACTTGCATAACAGCCTCCGCATCCTCTTTAATGCCATTTCTGGAATAAACATCTTTTTAAAGTTTGTTCTTTGATGGACTTGTCCAAATAGCAAGAATCTTTCAGAGAACAAGAGAAGAGTCTACCTTTTGGAACACTCGCCGGTTGCCTCCGCTGCCAACGCCAGCCCATTCCTCGCTGATTCTTGCCCTGTTCTGGAGAAGTCTCTCTCAAAGTAAACACTTGGATCTGCTGCTCCCCAAATGGCTACAGAATCAAGGACTTGTTGGCAACACTAGAAACCACGCAGAGCGCTGCGGCAAAAAAAAGCCCATCTCTACCTGCATCAGCGGAGGGTGTGCTGCAGCGGCCGGAGCCTTCACAAGTCTCTCGTCACCCATGAGACCTCCCCTGGGGTCTCGTCCTTGTGTGCAGACCTCCGTCTCCCCGCTTCCTGCTACAGTGGTGCCCAAAGCATCCTCCAAGATTGGTACCTACCAGTTCTTTAGTCTGTCAAACTGCAAAACACTTTTCTGGATTTTAAGGGACAACGGTAGTACATTGGAAATCAAGAGGCTTAAAGACAAGACTATGAAAAGGAGATAAACCATATTTGCTATAATTTTTTAGATTAAGTCTACGGGAGCTTTTATGAAGCTAGTGAAAATCTTCTAGATGAACCTTTAGGGCTCATCAATTTAAAATCATTTTCTTTCTGCTCCCTCCTCACTACCATTGCTCAAAAAACAATGCTGAAAATACTTGCCAGCAACGCAATCCAGCCTGTGAAAGGTACGGAAAAGGCTCCTATGCCTGCAAGTAACAGCACAGCTCCTCAAGGCACATCGCGTCCGCTCCCTGTTGTATTTTTCCATGTTTTTCATTTAAATAGACAGTAGCCTTTATCGCATGAAACCAAGGTGGCAAAACGTTAGATTTGATGTGTGCGCTGGGCCTGGCCTGCCTCGCTGTGCACTGCAGGAAAAAGCGGTGCCTTGAGATTCCTGGAGTTTGAAACGGGAGAACCCATGGCGCTCGTCTCCCTGCCCCCAGCTGCAAGGGAAGCTCTGCCCCATGTCTTTTCTCCCCAGAGCAGCCCACAGCGACCAAGTCAGGTGAGCAAACCCCTGCAGAAGTCTGGCCTCAACCAGATGGGACTGTTGGTGGCCAGCAGCGAGCAACTCCTCAGCCCAGCTGCAGGAACTCCATCCGTACCCTCGAACTTGTGCTTTCAGAATAGTATAAACAACTGATAAGCAAAACAAAAGCAAAGCTAAACCCCACACAGCTAAAAGCTTGGGATTAACACTGCAGCTGTAGAGCAGCCTACCCTTCGCTTTGCTTTTATGCAGTATTTCACACCAAATTCTACATTTGCCAGTAAACTTTTCAAAATGGAAAGCAGTATTGTTTGCGTTTGTGCAATATCAAGCACCAGGGGACCCTGCTGGTTGGAAGGTACAGAAACTGCACTGTTAAATCTATGGTCAAGAACACAAGTGAGCATTTTCCTTTTTTGCAATAAGAATAAAAGCTTTAAGATACGTGCCCGAAGTCTGAGATCAGATAGGAGTTCTAAGAGTCACTATACATACCTAATCAGCAGAATGCACAGAAACACTGAGCCACTGATGCTTTACAGGAGAGTGAGAAATGTCTGTGTTTGGGTGAGGTTACCCAGAATCGGCACATCTGGAGGGCAGGGTAGGAGACCAGTGCCGTCCCATAGGCACCGGTGGGTTCCCAGGGACATCCACAACCCGGTGCGGGCTGGCAGGCGGGGGGGGTGAGGGGTGGGCAGGCCAACAAACTCTTAGCTGGCCCCTTCTTCCCCTTCAGACAAGAGAGCAGAGACCCGACGCGGGTCCGTCCCTGCCCCAGCGGGAGGATGTACACCGCTGGGAAGCACTGGAACACTTGCTGCCCGGCAAGGTCCTCCGCACTTCCCAATGGTTTTAGCTGCCTCGGTCTGCAGGGAAACTCGCAGGATAACGTCGCTGCTCAACGTTCGGCTCGGCAGTCTCAGGCTCACATTACAAAGTATTTCTAAGGCAGGACCACAGAAGAAGATGCAAAACCAGCTCAGTCCTGGAGTTGCAGGGAAGACGAAATGCTGGCAATAATGGAAAGGCATCATCAGTATTATTATGATAAGATGTCTGTAATTACTACACTGGCAATTTTTCCAAATGAGTTGGCTTAGAGACAGGTCTCTTGCACTGATTACTAAATTATTTTCTTTACAAAGGTCTAAGTGGCTCTGTTTTCCAGATGAATAGCCTGAAGCCACTTGGTTCAGAGCTTTAGTCCCCTGAGATTCACCTTGGACAGTAAAGAAACGAGACCGATGAATGCTAAACTATTCTGTGTACGAACCCAGCAGTGGTTTGGCTGATGAGAATGCTTTAGGTAAAGTACCTTTCAGTTTCAAATAAAGACAGAGAGGAACTGGGGCTAGTTAAAAGTCACAAGGAGTCAGAAGCAGGATTTCCTAACAAAGCATTTTAAACCAAGTAAGCTTTCCTAAAAGAGAGTCTTGGGCTCCCCTCGCCTTGTCCGGGAGAGCTGCCTTGCCAGGCAAAATGAGGGCAGTGGGTTGGCATTGGCACTTTCCCAATCATAGAATCACAGAATCACAGAATGGTTCAGGTTGGAAGGGACCTTAAAGCCCACCCAGTGCCACCCCCTGCCCTGGGCAGGGACACCTCCCACCAG
>VXBH01005243.1:254819-287332 GCA_013400035.1 Rynchops niger
GTGGTGTGGTGGGGAAGTACTTTAATAGGTGCACTGTCTACAAAAGAAAACATCAAACATGATTTGCACTTAAATGAGAGTCATCATATGATGAAAATTATCTCTGTAATTAGTGACTTGAGCCAATTGTTGCTGATTATAATACAATGAAAGGGCTAGAAAAGACCTCACCTCACCTACACCTTTGCCTAAGAAAGGATTGACTATAGCCGCTCTACCGAACTACAATGGTTTGCAATTAAGCATAATTTCATGTGTTTAGCCAGAGAACTCTCTGGGTTGTAGCTTTCTTTACATGTGAATGGGAAACGTTTAATGCTTAAATATTGGTTTTATGCAAATTTAAGATATTGTGATGGTTTTAAATCTTAATATAGAAATGATGAGATGTCATTTTAATTCTGAAGGGGATTATTTCAAATGTTTTGGTGTCAAATACAAATACCAGGTTTAAGTTAAAAAGACAAAAAAAAAAACCAAACCCAAAGAAACAAAACCACCACGACACTTCACTCCCCCTGGAGATGGGACTGGTCTGTAGGATGCCTTCAACAGGGACGAGCACAGGGCAGATCCAAAAACTCACTCCTCAACGGCACCCGAGCCGCTGGGGCAGGAAACGCAGTCCAGCACCCCGCACGCCCGACTCGCAGGAGCAAAGGGGTCTTGCCCGAAACAGGAGATGTCGGGCCCATCTCAGCTCATCGCCGGGCTCAAACACCCACTCCTCCAGCCTCTGTTTCTCACCGGCTCCCACCGACCCGCTTGCCAAAGTGGGAAAACTCTCCCCATGCTACTTGCCGGGGCGATTTTTGCCACGTCACTTTTGCTCAGCATCACAAACGTGACCCATGCTGGTCTCGGGAGGGTCCAGATACTCAGCAGGGCTCGTCCCCACACACCGGGATGTCACCCCTCCAGCTGGCGGCCAAGCCCGTAGGCCAGCAGATGCAGGACAGCCCGGGAGAGAGCTCCTCCCGCCCCATCCAGCAAAACTCTCCCCCTGCTCCGCTCTGGGCTTGCAAACCAGCCCACAAACCCACCACCGGCTCGGCCCCTGCCCCGCTGAACCCAAGCCCTGCGGCAACGACGGTCCCTGAGCTCAGCTCCCCGCCGCCCCAGCCATGGTGCAGCTACAGCCCGGCAAGGTCTGGCTGAAGCTCCCAGCTTTCGTTCAAACAGGAATTAATTCAGGGAAGCCCTTAAAGATCCCTCTTGGCTTTACGATCTCTTAAAGCAAGCATAAATCACTAGCGTTTTGTCTTGGCGCCAGGCTTCGTACTCACTTTGTGTTACCACGAACGACTGCCAAAAGCGAAGCGAGAGGGACTCAGGTCCATTAGCCATACTTTATTTTTTCATGATCTTCCCAGAAGTCATTGCTCACACTCCTCTGATGCATCTTTGCAGTCCTCATCCAAGCTGCTGAAAGCCCTCGGGATATCTACGGCTTTTAATCCTGGGTGACAGCAGTACAGGGAGCCAAAGGAGAGCCGAACCTCCAAACCGTATCGCTGCGGAGAGCGAATTCCACCTTAGCTTGCTTTTTTCTTCCCAGAATGACACCCACTGGCCAAGCTGCAGACACCATATGAGGTACCGGCTCTGAATATATGCGAAGTGAAGGAAGTGGTTTTTCTATCAACAGGAAACATTTGGGTCGAACTTAAGACAACTGTTTAGGAATGATCAAGTGTACTTACCCCCGGAGTTCATAGTCACAAGTCTAATTTTGTCACCATCTAGAAGTTGGAGCCCTTTCTATTAAACTAAAACGGGCGTGCTTATTTCTGTCCCTTCAGGTGGGACTCGCCACAATAATGGGCCAAGTGCTCACAGAGGAGTGACGAAACACACACCGGGGCCTCTGCTACAGCCACTGCCTCTGCAAAACGCTTACTTAATGTTTAAAGACTACGAGGCTACACTTTGCACTGTTAGCTTTAAGACCTAGCCTACCTAAGACAGGAAAAGTGCAGCTTATTTCATTGAGTTATTAGTCTTTCAAGATATGCTCAGAGAAAGCTCTTTAAGAACACCAAGCGATAACAACTAATAATATCTGAGTCACTGGGCTGGCTTGGGTTTAGATGTTAAGGGGTTCTCTCTGGATTTTCCCATCTATTAGTCTTTTTTTTTTTTTTTTCCAGATTAGAACATTATTTTTATAATTACAGTTGTGAAATGAAACTCTTATGAGGGTTTTCCCCTTTAACGCAGGGTTCCAAAGGGATTTGCATTGAAAATTATGAAGCCTTAAAAGTTGAGTTTCCTCTGGGAAATACTGTTACCGCAAGGTCAGTACCGATGAATAATATTTAAAGCTCATGGAAATACATTTCTTGTGGGGCAGCCAAAACGCCGCAGTCCCCAATGACCCGTGCGACAGGACTAAGAACTGAGCAGCCGCGTCTTCCAGCGAAGTTCTAAACATCACCCAGGGCAGGGGAGTTGGGACGAGATGACCTTTAAGGTCCCTTCCAACCCAAACCATTCTGTGATTCTAATTGGGGAATTAAAAACTCTCCTAAACTCATTATGGTCAAGACTTCAAGTGAGAGGGGGACGGGCAGAGAACTCATTTATCTTTCCCAATCATTTTCTAATGACTAATTTTGCAGGCACACGGTACCCGCTCCGCAGCACGGGCCACTCAGACGTAGCGTGTGAGCGGCCACAACCCCGCACTTCGAAAAGCCATCACCCCACTCTCCCCCCCCCCCCCCCCCCCNCGCTCCGCAGCACGGGCCACTCAGACGTAGCGTGTGAGCGGCCACAACCCCGCACTTCGAAAAGCCATCACCCCCCTCTCCCCCCCCCCCGCCTCCATTCAGGCCAAAATACGTTGTTTATTTAAAGCTTTCGCACACGTTCAGAACGCTGCCCAGTGTCGCCCAGATAAGCCGCCCCGCGGAGGAAGGGGCAGCGGCTGGGGAGAAGGACGGGCTCCGCCAGACGTCCGCCACCGCGCAGCGCGCTTGGCAGGTCACGGGAGCAAAAAGGGCACCTGAAGAGCCGCACGGCGAAGGAGCTGCTGAACAACTTAATTTTACGCCTGGATTTACTCAGGTTGTAAATGTCCACATCGCTCTGAGTCTCACAGAACTCGTATTTTGTAATCAAACGACCAAGTGGAAAATTCTTGGGAGCAGGGGGAGGGAGGTTATTCCCCATGGCTGAGAACCAACAACTGAAAATAGCGTGATCCAAAAATGGATAAAATTTACAGAAGTAGTTAAAAGAACCATTAAAACCCCCTCAGTGTAAAGGTGCTGAGTCATGGGTTTTGGAGCGTGTGCCAAGACTGCGCCGCTCAGAAAGCAGACGAACTCTTTAAAAAAGGTCTTTCATTACTCTTCTGAAAAAGAATTTTTATTTCAGTTCGCTCGATAAAAGTCCCACTATGGACAACCCAGAATGGCACATCCAATGCTACACCGCGCTGTGGCGAAGCTGCTCCTACCTAATGCCTGGTCAGAACCCCTAATGGACGTCACTTATTATCTAAGGAGATTAATTAAACATGAAGATTATTTATTTCCATAATACATTTTAAATATGCATTTACTTGTACGTGATGAAACTTTTATTGTTTTTGCTCGGGAGATAAAAGGGTCTGGCTGCCTAGTGTTAACATGAATTTTCTAATTAGCCTTTAACGAACCTTGCCAAACCTCTTGATGCAGCTTTCTCGCTTTTAAAGATCCCTTCCGTCCCCACCTCAGGAAAGCGCCGGCAGGAGGATGTAAAGGGCTCCCTTTTACTGGCGGGGCCGTGCACGCGCACCCTTCACTTCAGCCAAGGGCAAAATAGTTTTTGCTTTTCAAAATCAACAAGAATCAACACATTAGCCAAATGGAATTACTTTACATTATTTTAGATAATGCAAGGACTTTGTTTACTTTATTTCATTTGCGAGGGAGAGCACTTAGGAAAAAGAAAAAACCCAAACCCAAACGACAACCAACCAAATCACTGCCAGTTGTTGGTAGAATAGCAAATTCTGCATTCCAGAAGCATTTTTTTTCCCCTTGGAAAAAAATAATAAAAAAAATAAATTATTTTGGCTTCTCAAAAAGACATCACATTTTGACTAGTCTGCTGCGACCAAAGTTATGACAAAGGCCTTAAAACTGGCAGTAGGTTTATGCTATTCACACTGCCAGGAAAGCTGTTACCGCATATTTTAATTTTTCCCTTTTTTTTTTTTTTTTTTTTTTAAATGCAAACGTTACGATAGCAAAGCAATATTGTGCGTGATTCGAGTAGGAAGCAGTTTCAGGCTACACTGGAAGTTTGCACACGCCAACGTCAGCGAAGGCAAAGAGGACAGGCGCGGACGTGCTCCTCTCTCACCCGTGCTCCTCTCGGGGGCTGCAGTGGTCCCTACGCACCGCAACGGGGCTCCCGTAATAGCCCCAAATATTCTTAACCGAAAGGCAGACGCGGCTTCCTAGTTTCGCAGGCCTTTTGGAAACATTTTCTTCCTCTTAATGTCAACCTTCTCCTCTTACGATACGTCTTTTCCTCATGCCTCAAGGAGGCTTTTATAGCCACTGCGTCTCGCGTTATGGATCTGAAATGCCAAATCAGGCTGCAACATTGCAACGAATTATTCCCATCAGTCCCATGTTACAGACTCAGGAATTCAGACTGCTATCGTCGTCAGTAGCTCCAAAATTAATTGACATAGTTTATGAGCAGCGCTCAAGTTCAATTTCATTACCTTTCACCGAAGCTGAGATAGGGAAAGCACAGCTTCAGTCCAGAAAACAGTGCACTATGCATCAATTTATCAATTTACCTCTAATCTGAGGTTGGGCAACCACTTTGCTCTCCTGCCTCTGCTGTATCAAAGGCTTATGTCATATTCCTGCTCTTTCAACACCACCACCCCCCCGGAAACCCTCATTTAATTACATCCCTAGGCCTAAAAGCCCCTTGCTGCTAGCAATAAAAATTTCCTAGATGTTAAATAGGAACATCATTCCAAAGGAAAAATAGTGGCAAGGGTAAGACTTCACCCATGAAGAAAACTAGAACTTCATCTACTATTTTAAGGACTTCGTTAACAAAATTCTTTGTGGGTATCTCCAAATGTTAAATTAAGATCGAGACCTTAAACAGTTTGTCAGACAGATGAGCACATCAAAGCATTTCAAAAAGCAAGAACCTGAGACTTGAAAAGCCATCAGAGAGCAGACGTGAGAAGACATAAAGGCTAATGAAGGAACTGCAATGCCTGAAGAAACGTCTAGAATAGGTTTTCCTTCACATTATCATCCTCTGACTTTAAGAGGACTGAAAACGAGGCGAAATTCACTTTATGAGGCTGAATTCACTTCATAACATTTGATGTTTTATTACACAGAGGTGCACATTTCCATAAAAACCCGTTCTTCCTTTTTTAATCTCCTCTTCACCCTCTACCTGAAAGAACTCTTTGCTGCTATTTCAAAGCGACTCGTCACGCCGGGAAACAGCAGAGAAAATACGGCGCAGGTTCCCGTAAAGCTGCTGCAAAGATGCTGTTAGTCCTGGGGTGCTGCCTGGGCCGGCTCCGGCCGCTCGCTGCAGCCCCGCGCCTCCAGGGATACCCCCCGCGTGGGGAGGCGCTCCCCAGCCCTGTCCTCCCCAAAGCAACCCCCAGCCTGTAACGGCCCATGAATGGATACCTCAGTGGCCATAGCGAGGGATGCGATCAACCAAAAAGGTCTACGCCGTTGGCCACAGAGCGGCTGAAGGCATCAGACAGATGCACAGACACACTGAGCTATATCCCCGAGGACATCCTCCTCCTCCTCCTCCTCCTCTGCTGACTGCAGCACAGCCCGAGGGCTCTTCTCTTCACTAGAAGAGAGGGCTCAGGATAGTGCGAGAGAGGGCTCCTTCTTCTTCTTCTTTTTTTTCTTCTTCTTCTTCTTCTTCTTCTTCTTCTTCACTAAAAGAGAGGGCTCAGGATAGTGCGAGAGAGGGCTCCTTCTTCTTCTTCTTCTTCTTCTTCTTCTTCTTCTTCTTCTTCTTCTTCTTCACTAGAAGAGAGGGCTCCTCTCTTCACCTCAGACCCCTCAAATGGTGAGGCAGGGAGGAAACAGTCCGCTTTCGCCAAGTAATTCAATCTCTCTGAGTAGTTTCATGTAAAGAAACCTCTATAAACATCCAAAACAAATAAATCAAACTTTTCCTCACCTGTAACCTAAGGCTCGAAAAACAACACGGCACCCTCGTGGTGCAACGTCTCCGTGCTTCAGACATCAGCTGTGGCAAGCAAGCAGCCACTCCGGCATACAGCATGGTACAACGCTGTACGTGCACCTCTCAACACCCCCCCAAGGCAAGCGTAGGAAGAAGCTCAACAAAAAAACGCCTATTTATTGTTGACAGTAACGAATTTTTTGGAAGAAGGAAGTCAAGTTAGCAACCGACACCAACTCTAAAACAGCAGAGCCCGCAAGAGCTGTGTAGGCATCCTTGTATCTCCTCTGCAAGCTCATACACAATTGGTATAAGCTGTTATAATAGTTCCCTTAAGTTTTCAAAATAGCCTTTTTTTGTACCCATCACGGTTTATAATGAATGCCCATTTTTATCTTGCGTAACACATGCTGAGTTTGTGGCTGGCGTGCTAATTCTTTCGGAGGAACAAGATTTGAACTCCACATGGAAAGGACTAAATCTGCTGAGAGCATTGGGATTAATCCCTCTGACTTGCCAAAATCTAGTCTCAACCCCACCTCAGGGCACGCATTGCTGTGTTAGCCTCCAACACCACCTGAATTTTAAATTTACTTGCCGCAAGAATATTGGTAGATGATGTCTTAGTTGCTTATTTTACTGAGTGTAACGCTTTGCAAAATAGGATGGTTTTGATGCATGGCTATTTGAAAACCCTGCTCCTAAGATAAAAGCTAAATGAACAAACATTTCCCTGAGCACGGACCATTTGGGAACACTACTGGAGACGCATACAAAAGTGCTCAGTTCTAGAGACGTGCAATGTACCCACGCTTGACCTCAATGGCGAGTGCGTTGCTCGGGGAAAAAAATTGCCGTGGTCAGACCGTGGCCATCTCAGCGAAGGGGCTGCAAACCCTCAGGCGCCAGGGAGGAAACCTCCCGGAGCTGAGGGAGCCTTGGCCACGCGTCCTGGTTTGCAGGCTCAGTGCCACCACCCCAATCGCCTTGCTGGGCTGGATTTCTCAACCTGTGGCCCCAGGAAGGAAAGTCCCTGCGCCCCAGGAGACAAGTTTTTGTGGCCCAAATCTAGTTCCTCAGGCCCTGGAGCCTCAGCACAGAGGAGCAGAGAAGGTGGAGTTCGCTTTCTAAGTCCATTTGATGTGGGAAAAGAAAGATTGTGCGGGAGGAAGATGATCCCTTTGACACCGATGGCAATTTATCATCATATAGTCGTGGGTGGCCGCAGCACAGCCACTTCCCCATCGCCATCTCCCACTGCGAGGGCTTCACAGAGAGACCCGTACCTGTTTTCAGGGGCACGGTGATAGATAACGAAACTCACCTTCCCTCCGGTGAAGCACAGGCAGGGCTCCCCATTACCACAGAGTGTATTTTTTACCTTAACGCTTGGTAAAGCATAAACCAAACGGACACTATCAGAAGCAAAAACGCAGTCACGGACCAGCGTTGTTGCCACTTGGAAGTTACGTGACAAACTGCCTGCAAGCTCATTACCACCCGGCTTCCAAACTAAATTAGAAATTTTCAAATCCAGAAAGCTGAATAATCAAGGAAATTCTATAATGTCATTTACTGAGGAAATAGCACTACGAAACGATCTTTGCTGCTGCAGATTGACTTTAGCCACGGAATTTATTAACCACTGATAAACGTCAATCATGTTTCTCCCCCCCAAGCAAAGCAAACCTCAGCTGGCTCGCTAACGCCGTGCTTAATGCTAGGGGTGAAAAGAACAATGGGACTCAAAACACAGCATTGTTTCTAAACCTTAATACAAAGAAAGCCACCGAGTACAAACCTGGGTAATTACTTCTGCTCAGAAGAAAATTACTCAGGCAGTTCCCCAGTTGAAAGCACTTGGAGGAAAAAAAAAAAAAAAGTTAAGCTAGGGCTTGTTTTTATAATTGGGCTGTTTTGCAAGTGCGTGACTAAATAAATAACCTCCGCGAACAAGCAAACAGGACCCACGCTGGATAAGTGCAGCTATGGCTCGTTACTTTCAACTGTATTTTTATAAATATCTCAATCTCCATTTAAAAATCAAATCTTTCACTGCTAGTCCCAGAAAGCTTTTCAGTTATCCGAAAGTTACTCTTATTTTCGCAGAGTATCGCTGAGGTTAATCATATCAAAGAAAATGTCTCTCGCAGTATCCTGAGAAAAAAAATTTCTTAGCAAGAAGTACTAGATAGCAGCAAGGAAATTATTCGTTTGCAAAACACGGGATATTGCAGTTGACAAGAAGTAACAGACGAGTAAAACTTGTTGAGAAGAAGCACTGGAATGTCCCCATGTCTATTTATCGGAGTTGGAATGATAACAATAGATATATTTGAATGTTGCCTTTGGGGACAAATCTCCGTAACTCGGTTAATAGCTGTGATCACTTCCCGAGGGAGTAAAGAAAGTTCTTTGCCTGGTCGGACCCACCTCAGGGAAGGAGCCCAAGGCAGCGCTGATCTCAGGGGGCTCGAGGTGTCCTGGCTGCGGGTGGCAAACTGCCAACACGCAGGTGAGGTGAAGGCACCGAAAAAATCCCAGTCTCAGTTTTCCATACCTCGGAGCAAGGCGTTACCGGGACAAACCTGATCATAAAGCACACGGCAGGGGCGATCGTGTAGTTCTGTGCTTACAGAGCATCTATCTCTAACTCCCAGGCGTTATTGCAAAAGTTGGCTTTACTGTCAGGAGATGTACAGTGGGAAGCTTCTCTTTTAAATGCTGCCTGTGACACTGAACCAGGCTCCGGGCCTTGCTCCAGAAGCGACTGTTACCTACAGTCAGGTAGTTGGTTCAAACTGCAGCTGCCATCAGACGAGCAAGAGTGGCCAAGTGGTTTGGGATCAGAGCCCCAAAGACTGTTTATAGCATTAGCAGCTCCGGCCGAGAAGCTGAGTGACAGCGCCCACATATTTACAGTTTAAGGAAGAAATAGATCCTCTCGGCAAACCGGAGCCTGCAGGAACTTCGCAGAACGTGTCAAGTTCCACTGATGGAGGCAGGTCGCATACAGATGAAGTAAGCGACAAAGCAAGTAGCTGCAAAATGGATGTGAGGGCCCCGTACACCCACATCTGAAATGTCACCCTGCATATGAAGTAGTTTATAATCTCCCATCGTGCCCGAGGAAGTCAAAATGCATGGAAACGTGATTTATTTTAAACCACAACAGCCAAAGGAGCTCTCACAGAAGGGAAAATTTTCAGTGTTTTTAAGCAAATCTGCTCAAGTATTTGTGCTATTTTCAGGACCCTGTGTGTGCACAGTGGAAAATCAAATCATTTCCAAAGTCACTTTGCATGGCACCATATGTAAACGAGAGCAGTTCAGTTGACTTAACACCATCTGCTCTTTAGTGCTCCGCCTTAGCTTTTGTCGCCGCTATTAATTTGACAGACTGGCACACGCATGTCACCCTTGATCGCAGAGTTCGTTCCGTTCCTACCTCCTTACTACTATTTGTCCTCCTCCTCCAGTTTCTTCCACCAGCACGCTGTCAACTCCGCAACTGCCCTCAACAATTCCCAAGACAAAGAACTTTGAGTAAAAGGGAGGGCACGTGCGCATTCGCACTCAGAGCCCCTCTGAAGTCCACTACGGGGACTCTCCTGTACTGGGAGGGACGACACCGGTCCATTTCTGCCATCTGCTTGTTCGTACTCTTCAAAATGAAGGGCTGTGCTCCAGCGCAGGTACGCTGCAGCCAGGGAGCCTGTGTGATGAGGGGTTTAATATTGACGTTGTCTCAGGCCCAGTATTTAGGGATCAGTCATTAGGTATTCCTCCGCAGTGCATTACCCACAGAATTCACACCGCTTGATAGCGCCGTTACTTCTGCACACACAGACAGTTTTGGAATTTCTACTGGTGTAACGCAGGGCACGCCAAATCTTTTTTGCTACACCTACTTCTGCGATGAGTTGCAGTGTTCCAGTTGGGTGAGACAAAGAGTATTTGCATGTGAATAGTGCTGCGCTCCCAGAGCAGCCTGCCAGCGCTTCTCCAGGGCCACCAAAGCACAGGGCTTTTTGCAGTTCCACGTGCTGAAGGCTGAAACTATTTTTAACAGTCAATGCTGCTGCGTGATAGAGCACCAAACGCATAATAGCAAGTCCTAGACGCAAAAGCAATGATTTTTCAGCTGACCACCCATACCATCGCAATCATTTCCAAAGCACGTGAGGCTCAAGAAGGGGGACATCAGCTGCAGATTCATCTGAGGAAAGGGCAAGAGTGATTCACCCACCCCTTGGCACCACCCAGGGGAGCAGACTAGCTTCCATGGCATGTAACCCAGCTCCCGCTCTCGAGGCCCTTCCTCCTCACTCAGATCCGGGTCTGTGCCAAAAGACCTTCTGGACCCAATACAGAGCCGTACCAGCTGCAGTCTTCTAGAACTTCTCTATAGCCCTTCCAAGGGTTTTCCTACAAAGGGATCTGAGCCAGCCGGCGTTAACGTATTTGCATTCTCAAAATCCTCTGCAAGCAACGGAGATTTATTTCGCAGTTACAAGGAAGGAAACAGCACAGAAAAAATTAAACATCCTGTTGGCAAGGGCATGTAGCGATGGGACGAGGGACAATGGTTTTAAACTAGAGCAGGGTGGGTTTAGATGAGACATGAGGAAGAAGGTCTTTCCACTGAGGGTGGTGAGACACTGGCCCAGGTTGCCCAGAGAAGGGGTGGAGGCCCCATCCCTGGAGACATTCCAGGCCAGGCTGGATGAGGCTCTGAGCAACCTGCTCTAGTTGAAGATGTCCCTGCTGACTGCAGGGGGTTGGACTAGATGGCCCTTAGAGGTCCCTTCCAACCCAACACATTCCGTGACTCTGTGATTCTCAGCAGCACACAGTGCCAGTCCACAGCTCTCAACCCTGTGCCTCGGTCACCAGGCACCTGCTCAGTCCTACGCAGCAAGGTATCACACAACACAACACACAAAGACGATGTCCATAAGTAATGAAATGACCACGGTGATGCACCTAACTGAAGCTCCCCGCAGGAGCCCGACTGTTAGAGGCTCACCGTCCCCCGCCAATGTGGGTGCCAGCTTACCAGGTAACTTTTGATTATCAGGTCTACAAGAATTTATGGTGCTGTAGGGTATTACAAGAGAGATTATCTTTGTATGCTCAGATCTGCAATACTTCCACACAGCAAAACCGTCACAGAAGCGTCCTCAACGCTTGCCAGGACGCACAGCTACAGAAAGGTACAACTCTTCAGACAAAATGCAGCACAGGTTTCAAAGGGAACATTTTCCAAACCCCTTTAATTTCTTACAAATTACACAATGATGCATCTTTAAAGGGTAATAATTAAGATGCTTTTCTACTAGGAAAAAGACCCAAATTCTTGTCAAGTATACGTATGTTTATAAGAACACTTGAGGCTAATCTAGGGAAAATGTTAACAAAGTCATTTTTTCTGATGATTAGAAAAAAGAGGACAAAAGAAGCCGTGGGTTTTCCTTTTACTCTAGCTTGTGGATGGCCTTTTCGGTGCCCAAATGTTTTACCTACCACCCTGTTCTCTCTCACATCAACCCGGTTCTTGGGCACCAACCTCACAATTGAAGGTGAAAAACCTTGAATGAAGAATTAAAACTTAAAAAAAAGAGCTGATGCTAGGGCTAGAAAGGGGGAAATACAAGCTTTTCTCTCTGGGATAGAACCGCACTAGTCCTGGGTTTGTCCCCATGGCAGTGGGAGCTCCCAGTATCACCTCCTCCAGCCATGCCCAGACATGACAATTCAACTCACAACTTGTGCCTTACGTGGGCCCTGACCAGGCCAGCTCAGCTCGCGAGGGGCACAACTTGCCTCGACTAGTCCCGAGGCAGTAAAACAACACTTACTTAGGCGGCTTTCCCAGTTGAGCTGCTACTTAATAATCAAATCCTACCCGCAGGACTTTGATGTTTGTGTAAAATCACGTTCTCTAACTTCTGTAATTGGGCAAGGTAAGGGAAGATTCTTCAATTATACAACTAAGGACGAAACTCTCCAGCCTTGAACGTAATCCAAAATTCGACTGGATTATGCCTTGAGAGAACTCATCTAATCTCGCCCTGCTTGCAGCAGGGGGGTGGACCAGAGACCTCCAGAGGTCCTGTCTGACCTGAACTACTTCATGACTTTATGACTCCAAGCGCTTGGACTTTGCTGATTCTGGGTTCAAATCCAAGTATGCCATAAACTCACTTGGGACTGAGTTTCCCACACCACATAGCAAAGCAGAGCCCATCATCCATCACTACCTATCACCCACCCGAGGTGTCCACTGCCTTCCCCTCCTCACTGCAAAGCCCGTTCCCATGCCAGCCCGTAGAGCCTGACCCACTACCTGCCTCCCACCCTGGAGCTCGGGGGCTGGAGGGTGAAGATGCTGGGAGGGCTGGAGCCCCTCTGCTGGGAGGACAGGCTGAGAGAGTTGGGGGGGTTCAGCCTGGAGAAGAGAAGGCTCCGGGGAGACCTTCCAGCCCCTTCCAGTCCCTCAAGGGGCTCCAGGAAAGCTGGGGAGGGACTCTGGAGCAGGGAGTGTAACGAGAGGACACGGGGTTACGGCCTCAAACTGGAAGAGGGGAGATTTAGATTGGATATCAGGAAGAAATTCTTTGCTGTGAGGGGGGTGAGCCCCTGGCCCAGGTTGCCCAGAGGAGCTGTGGCTGCCCCATCCCTGGAGGGGTTCAAGGCCAGGCTGGACGGGGCTTGGAGCAACCTGGGCTGGTGGGAGGTGTCCCTGCCCAGGGCAGGGGGGTGGGACGGGGTGGGTCTTAAAGCCCCTTCCAACCCCAACCATTCTGTGATTCTATGGCTCTATAAGACGTCCCAGTATCCAGTGATGGTTTTGTCAGTGGTAAGTGGATGGTTGGACTCAATGATCCGAAAGGTCCCTTCCAATCTAAACAATTATATGATTCTATCACCAGACCCTTGAGTGAGGAGTGCCCAGCAGCTGCAATTTCCTACCAACTCCAACAACAGACAAAAAAAAATTACATCACTTCAAACATTTTTTTTCCCTGAAGTTGTAAAGAGAGAAAATGAGAAAACTTTATTGACACAGAATAATAAAAAAAAAATAATCCTCCTCCAGTGCTGAAGCAAGGAGCTCACAGCCCTGGCTCTCTGTGCTGAAGTGAGAACTCCTGCTATTGAGGTAAAGCAGGATTTCTTTGTTAAGGTGCCGATGCTCTCAGCTCAAGCGTGGAACATCTCTTCCCGGCTTAGCAGGGCTTCCTCCTCCCCCGTGGCTGGTACTGCAGTGCCCGCCCCGGTACCGCACACAACCTGCCTGCGCGGGATTTACATACTGCCTGCTAATTAGCACATTCTCCGCTTCAAATCGCTCGATCCTGGTGCAGCCTTCCAAAGACCGCCGATAAAAATGTACGCATCATGTAGAAAATATTAAATGTACGGTCACCTCCTTAGATTCTTCACTAATATTGTTCTGCAAGCGTGACATAAAACCCGATGATGAGCTGGTGAACCTGGGAACTGGAGAACTTGTGTGAGGGCACCTGCCTTCCCCAGCGCTGGCTGCGCGGCCCCCTCCTGGGAGCCCTTCCCAGGCGGCAGCTGGACACCCGCAGCCACCGGGGGCTGAGCTGTGTGAAGGCACGATTTCAGCCTGCAGTAAAGAGAAAAGGGAGTTAAAGCTGCGTTTAAAAGCCAGCAGCGTTTCCCAGAGGCTAAGGGCTCCTATACCATTACTACAGCTCAGGTGAGGCATGGCGAACTGTAAAACTAATCATGAACCCCAAACCTTATCTGTTTACATTGCGGCGATGATCCCCGTCTGTCCAAAATTCTCTGGAATCAATGCAAACTCTCTCTGCATTCAGTGCCTTATGTTTCCTCCTACCGACACGTTATTTACTTTGATTAATGATCACATTGCGTACTATTAGCTGAGCAAGCAAAGTGCGACTCCAAACATCTGAAATAAGACCAGGGAGATATTAATGCCTACAGCACAATCAAATGGCCTTGCAGCTCCCCACCGTCTCCTTCCCCGCTGCTTTTTAACCAGCTCTGAACTACAGGATATGTTTCCTAAGAAGATTCCACTGACCCCATCTTACTATTGAAATAAACAATGGTATTTAGAGCTCCACTGAGTTGTTATGAACAGCATTCCCTAGCTTCCAAATTTCTCCCAGACTGCCAAGCTAGCAGCGCTGGAGAAGTTAGCCAAAATGCAGGTGTAGGTTACTGAACGGCGTACCATAGATAAATCATCACTTACTGCTGGGAGAGCTTCAAAAGAAAATGATGGGCTAAATGTTCCCACAATACCAAGGAGAAAGGGCCTAAAAAGGAAAAAAAAAAAAAAAAAAGTAGGAAATTCTAGCACTACCTACACATACCTAGCTTAAGTCAGAGATACTGTGTCCAGTTCTGGGCTCCCCGGTTCCAGAAGGACAGGGAACTGCTGGAGAGGGGACAGCAAAGGGCTACCAAGATGCTGAGGGGACTGGAACACCTCTCTTATGGAGAAAGGCTGAGGGATTTGGGTCTCTTCAGGCTGGAAAAGAGACGACTGAGGGGGGATCTTATCAACGCTTATAGATACTGAAAGGGGGGGTGTCAGGAGGATGGGGCCAGGCTCTTCTCAGTGGTGCCCGGGGACAGGACAAGGGGTAACGGGCACAAACTTGACCATGGGAAGTTCCACCTCAACACGAGGAGGAACTTCTTTGCTGTGAGGGTGGCAGAGCCCTGGCACAGGCTGCCCAGAGAGGTGGGGGAGTCTCCGTCTCTGGAGACATCCCAACCCCGCCTGGACGCGTTCCTGTGCCACCTGCTGTGGGTGACCCTGCTCTGGCAGGGGGTGGGACTGGGTGATCTCCAGAGGTCCCTTCCCACCCCTGCCAGTCTGGGATTCTGTGATACGGGGGTTTGGTGTGACGATTCACGAAACTTCATGGCCGCGGTCCCGGCGATAGCATGGCTGAGAGTCTGAAACAGCTGAACGAAAGCGAATGCTCTCAGTGAGCCTGTCTTCCCCTCTCAGCTTATTTCTATACAACACGCAACAGTTATGCCCTTTCTCTTCTCCCAACACAAAAAGCATCAGTAAGCATCTTTCTGTAGAAGAGTTTTAATCAGAAAGTTTGTTCACGAAAATATAAAACCTTTAAGAATATTTCTCCCCCAAACCACCAGATCCCATAAATGCCATGGCTATTTATGAGACGTGTCAGAGATCAGCAGCTGGGTCTTTTACTGGGGGAAAAAATAATCACGTAATGAAAACTTTGTCTGTAGTCAGAGCCAGGATTAGACTTGGGTTGTCCTTGGCTATAGTCTGAGCCGTTTCGTTCCCCAAACACTGCCCGGCTCTACCCAACACAGCTTCCTCATGGCTTGGAGCTTTACACGAGTTCCCCAACTATTTCTCACTAATACATTTACAGATATAAGAGGTTAACTGTCCTTTGGCTACCGAGGGAAGGAGAGGTGGGGAGTGCTGTTCAAGCTTTCTCAACCTCTACCAAGGAAACGTGCCAAAAATCATGCTGCAGAGCTCAGCAGCTTGCTAGCCCCTGTTATTAGCAGCCCCTGAAGTGCTAAGGAAAGCAAACAAAAAAGAACCCCCAAAATACAAGCAACCCAAATAAACAAACAAAACTACGTGCGGAAGTTCTAGTGACTCTCTGAAACGGCGGAACATAGCTGTACGTGCTTCAAAATCTGATCTTGTATCTACCCCCGGCCGCAGGGATGCGTTTGCAGAGCGGAGCTGCCGCAGCTCTCACTCCCGCCTCTCTGCTCACCTTCCCCGGCGCGTTCGGAGCCCTTCGGTAAAGGGCCAGGCAGAGAAAAGCGGTCGCCAAGAGCTGTGCATAGGCTCACGTAGACGCAGAGAAACGGAGATCCACCTGCACCACACGCACCACGGGGTTGCTGCTGATGCAGAGCCGAGATGCTCACGACAATCTTCAATCTCAAGACTTGGCTGCGGTTTCTGCAGCCTGAAAGGCCAGGGTGGTGAGCGGGTCCTGTCCGAAGCCACCTTTGAGAGAGTCTCTATATAAAAAACAACAATTTGGCATTTCCGAGATGGAACCCAGCTTTTAAGATCTCCGGATGATACCTTTCCTACCACAACGCAGAGCCTACAGACATGTACTTTGTTCAGAAGTGCTAAAGCTGCACTATGGATTTGCAGAAGAGGTCCAGCGTACATTTACAGAACGGGCTGAAAAAAATCACAGTTTGGACAAAAATAACCCTACAAGAAAAACTGCCAGAATACATAGGAACAGAAATCTTTCAGTTCTTAGAAACACAGCCTTTAGTTAAGGTGAAAAACTCTCAAAGTTCTATTTTAAGCTTCAAGAAAAGCAAGCCCTGGAACACTTGAGAAATAAATACCATCCTTTGATTCACAAAGGAAGCATTCCCCCCTTTTATCCCCCTGTAATTCACAAAGAGGAAAGCATTTAGAATATTTTCTTCCAAAATAGCACTCACTCGGTTATCTAGATCAGAGGTCTGCCTACAGAAATGATAATGAAACTGCAGAACTATTTCAGTACAATCTCGGCTCCAAAAAATTACGTGGCTACTTTAAATAGATGTTATGCACCAAACTGCAGCAGTTCTCCATCATATTTCAGCATAACACTATATTCCTACAATATGTTATCCACTAGTTATGTATTAAACTTGCAGTTTAAATCAATATATGAAATAAAACCCCAACTATGGCAAGACTTGGTTATTCTTGTAATCAGAAGATGGAGTTCCTAGAAAGCAAGATGTTGATAAGCAAGCTGAGAACGGGGCGGGGGATTTGCTCATTTGTTCATTTTCAGTTTGGGTTTGACCTGTTTGGCGTTTGCGTCCCTCGAGTACCCTGACCTGTAGGTTGCTCCCGTCCCGATGCCCAATTCCAGCCCTTGGGAAGAGGAGGGGTGTTGGTGCCTTCAGTCCTTCACCTTCCAGACAGGAGCAGTTTGACAGGGGAGATATTGCTGGTGCTCCTTCTTTTCCGAGAATACACTAGGTGAAATTCTAGAGACAAGAAGCAACTCTTCCTGCACAAGAGCAAATCTCAACAACTGCCTATAAACCAGTTTGAAAACCCGCTATCTTGCAGACTAGAGCGGCAGAGCAGTTCAAGCTGTGAAAGGGCGCAAGCTAGAAGTCAGAGGCGGATGGGGCAGAACGGAAGACTAACAATTTCCAAACACAAAAGTGGAAAGTAAAAAGCCAAAAAGCATCAACTGAAATGAGAAGAGGGTGTTTTTGGTGAGCTTCACAAGTCGTCGGGCATCACGGAGGTGATATTCACATCCGAAGCGTATGTGGGGGGGTTGCTTCGTTTTGAGGATTGCCATACTTCTTTGGCAGAAGAATCGCACAGGGCTTCAGGCTTGGATCCTTCTACTTGACATAACGGCTTCAGTACCGCCTACTGCCTTCTTCCCTCACAAAACGGTCTTACGAAACCTACTGTAGCCTCTTCTCCACCTCTTTTACACCACATACATTCACGGTCTGTATACGGCTCTCAAAACTTCCTGAAAAAAGTGCGAAAAACAGTGACTTAAGTCACAACGAGGGCTTTTTTTTTTTTTTTAAATAACATGTTCAATGCTAAACACCAGAGGAAATCTAAGGTCACATAGGTTTAAGCAGTAATTAGCAACGAATTTTTTTTTTTCTGAATTTCGCTTTTTTTTCTGCTTGCAAAATAGGTAGGAGTAGTGCAAAAAGGTGCCAAATTCAGCATTAGCTATTAATTTCTTTGCGAAACACTTGATGGGACTGCATTAGCAAACCTGAGGTGGAAACACGCAACATTCAACCTTTTAGGCACGATTTTGTTGCCAACGAGACGCAATACCAAGGCAGCCATTCGCCGTCAGCACAACGCAGCACCTCTTCCCAGCAGCAATCAAATATATACGCCGAATTGCACATTCACAAAATATGAATATTTGAAATTAAGTTGGTTTTACCTAAACGTCCCTGTTACAAAAACGCTCACGTATCCCTAGGCAGCAGATGTTAAAATACCTTTTCCCTTAATATTCCAAACTGAGTTGCAGTACTTTAGGCGCGCAAACACCTCTAATGCTTTCTTATATATGTATTTTCCATATACATATCAAAAGCCTACGCTGGCGGAGCGGCAAGAGAGCCATAAAGAGTTTTCAAAACAGACAGATTATAATTGCCACGCTGCCGATTTGCTTCGCCTAGTAAAAGTTAGTGGAAAAAGCTGCTGTTGTGCTTGAAGGATTTGACGCTGGAGACGGTGGGAAAGCTGAGTTTTGCCCCGCTTCTCGGGCTCCTGCTGCCAGCTCCGGCAGGGCTCGCGCGCCGCCTCCGGGCATCCCTCGGCCCATGGCTCCTGGGCAGCCAGCAGCTAAGGAAACCCTGCTCCGGCTGGGAGACAGAAAGCCCAGACTTTTAGCAGACCATCAGGTCCGGGGGTGGGATTCATGCGACCAACTGGAGAGGGCTTTAAAATCGATCGGGGAAGAGACAGATGGACGAGAGAGACTCCTGGCTCCCCGCGGTGTCAGGCAATTTGTACTCGACACATCCCCTTTCCCCTCTGCCGACATCCTCTAAACTGGCTTTGTGTCAGCGGCAGAGTCTCTGGATACCTCTTATTCAAGGCGGCTTGTGGACGGGGGTTTCTGAAGTAAACTTTCCTAAGCAATTCCGAATCGAGGAAGTTTTTTAAAAACAGCGTTCGATCCCATTCAAACCAAAACCCAACCGAACGAAAGAAAACAGCCAGCGGAACAAAAGAAACCCCCCAAAAAACAAAACCCAAACCCCAGAACTCGCAGAAATCCTGCTATTTGGCCCACTTTATGCTTATCTTTCAATTCAGTATCCCAGATAAATTCACACTTGACCCACATCTGAATGATGCCAGTAATTTTAAGAGATTTTTGCATAAGCACTGACGTTCAGTCGCTTGAGAGGCACTTGGGACTCAAAATGTGTTTCCTGGAGGCTGCTCACGCTACATCTAAATCTGGAGCTTTGTCCCCAGCGCTGGTCCTCTCCCTGAACGCAGGAGCAGATCCACCACGAACGGTCACAACCACCGCTCCCGGTCTCCACGCAACCGTGCCGTCGGCTGCCTCAGCGGGACCGCGAGCTTCCTTGACGCGAGCTGTCAGTTCTGAGCCGATGGGGAAAGGGCCGTCATCGTGCTTTATGGCCGCAGCAAAACAAGCGTTTTGAACGCGTGGAAACACAATCAGCCTCCCTCTCCAAGCGAGCCCAGCGTGGATTCTGGCTCAGGGCTTTGCTCCAGCACGCTACCCTCCACTTCTCGGTTAAACAACACGACATGCGCAGAACCCGATCCACGCCGTCATCCACAGGTACGGACAGGTGTAAACGTTAACCCTGAAAACTTATTTCTCAAGCTTGTAAACAGCCTCGTAATTACAATACTTTCGATTAGGTTTCAGAAAAAGTCATCAGTGCGTTTTTGCCCACTGACGCAACAGAATGTAATTTCTCTCCCCCCAAAAAATCAATTTGCTTTTTGCTATGTCCCTTGTCGCAGCGCTGGTCATAAAGAAGGCCCTGAACATCATCTCAGAGGAACTCTCTAGAATACATTTATTTTGCCTCCAAAGAAAAAAAAAAAAAAGACTAGAAAATAAACCTCCCACCCTTCCACCAAGCAGTAACTGATTCAGAACTCCAGGCCTTCACCGCTTTCTCTGCGCTCCGAAGTATTTCACCCATTTCCGACCCCCCTCGCCACAGGGCTGTGACCTGCCCTGCGCCCGTGGACCCGAGCCCACAGGGGACTCTCTGCGCCTCCCCACCCCGCAGAATGAAACGCTGCCGCTTCCTAAATCCAGACATCTGTTATTTCATGCCGCTCATCCAAGAACTAGAAACTTCTCCACTTGTGCTTCATGATCACCTCGGCTTTTATAAACATTTTAATTTTACGTGATCTAACATTATTTTGCGCTTCCTTCTGCTGTGACTTGCTACAATGGATTTAGAAGGGTGGCTGATAAAGCATTAATACATTTATCTGTTTTTATGCAAACAGAAACAGCAAACTTGCTTTTTCATGCACTGGAATTAAATTCAATGTGATCATAAGAATATGTTAACATAGTAAAATCTCTGATGAATAATTCAGGCTCTTAGGAGTGAAACACTGAAGGAGACATTTTCAGATGACTGTGTTGACAGGCTCTGATGTCCAATATGTTCAATGCATTGGAGAATGAGCTGGAAAGCCCATGAATGTCATTTTTCTAGTTCATTTACTTCTCATCAATAATAAATGGCATCATGTATTCATTTTAAATCCCCTACTGGAGAGACGGGGACGAAATGAAAAGCGCATCACAATGACGTCAATACCTAGATGCAGGAATGAGTCAGTGGCGTGCTTCTGACCGCGACAGCATTGACAGCAGTTAAGAAAAAAAAAATGCCGATATGACCACAATATTTACAATAAGGAGAAGTCATATGTGAGTTATCTCCTCTGCTGGCAAGCTCGGGTCGGTGGGGGATATGCTTTCTCCGCTGCCTTTAGGTCCACGCGAGCCTCTGGCCAGGCTGTCAGAGTCAGTCTGCAAACACGAGGTTAACCAGCTCCTGCGTGTGTTTGCACGCAGCCTTTTGTCTCTCCCAGGCTCAGATTATCATAAAGTCAAAAGCAATCTGCCTGGAGCTCAAACATTTTAAGTGTTGGCCCACTGACTCTGATTTCGTAAACAGAGACCAGGCAAACCCATCACAAACACCAACGGCAAAGCATTAGAGTTAAGCTTCTTTATGCCAAACCAACCTTTGAAAGACTCTCTCACACCCCCAAGATGCTCAGTAGTCAAGTTCATCAAACCACAGTCATCATTTTAAATATTCAGTGATTTATGTAATCACACACGGGTCCGTTGAGCACAATTAACCTACGCTGACATATCTCTCAGAAAAAAAAACCTTTCACTGTTGCGCTTCCAATTAGTAGATAGTAGATTCCTCTAATTGCTAGAGAAACAGAGCTCACCCATCATAGCAACAACGCTGCAGGTCGGCAGGCCGTACAGCACGAGGGAGAAGAGGCAGCTCAGCACGGCACACACCCGAAACGGCACACACACTCTTTTGACAAAGCGGACACGTTACACATCTCCATCGCGTGGCTCAGAGGTGTTCCTTAGGCGGGGACATCTCACAGGCTGCTGAAAGCTCAGACCTGCCAACTCCCTTGTTTTCCCCGAGGCTGCTGGCCTTCCTCCGAAACACGGGGCAAAGCAAAGCAGAGTTACACACGGCGGGGGGCGTTGCCCGATTGCCTCAAGCATCCATCGGCGGCTGCCAAGGCAATGTAAAACCATTCTTGGTGCGCATCCAGTAAGAGGTTTTCCCTGGGCCACCCAGGACTCGAGGGCAAACAGCCACATAAATGGGACGGTGTTACCCATGCTAGCAGATGTCCTGGTTTGAGGTGAAACAGAACCGAGTTTCTCTTCAGTAACTATACTTTTCAGTTAAGCCTGTTCTAACTGAACTCTCTGAAATTAACAGCATCTTTTTCAGACACCGTGCACTTCCAGAGACTGATAAGACCTCATGTTTATAGGTAATGCCAAGGAATGGTGTGCGGAGAGGCTCTTGCTTATCCTTATTCCCTTACCAACCAAGGTCAGCCCAATTCACATGCCCCGTTGGAGGGTGGGAAGCAGAGAAGCATCGAGGGGTCGCCCCTGCAGGGAGGAGGGGACAGGACAGGGGACCCAAAACGGGCCAACGGGGTAGTCCATCCCATCGGCATCGTGCTCAGCATAAAAGCTGAGGGATCAAAGGGTCAGCCTCTTCTTTGAATCATAGAATCATAGAATCTTCATGGTTGGAAAGGACCTTTGAGATCATCGAGTCCAACCATACACACACCAAAAAGAACAACCAACCAACCAACCAACCCCAAAAAACCCAAGACACAAACAAACAACCTACAATCTCTGCCACTCGAGCATGCGGATGGCCGGTGTCTGAGGAGGACTCTGTTCGTCTGCCTTCGATCCCGATCCGTGCGTTCCTGAATCCAGATACAGAATCCAGCTTCCGTCCATCACTGAGTCCAGTCTGGGACTTCCCCAGTGCCCACCAGTGACGTCATCGTCATCCTGGGAGCTTGATACGGTCTCGTATATATTGTGTATATTTCATTATTTTCTTTTTTATTATTTTATCGATATTTTCATTAAAGTAGCTTAGTTGCTTTTAAATTCATAAGTCTCTGTCTCTCTTCCTCCTTTCCCTCCTCTCAGAGACATCTGCCATTCGTTTCAGTGGCCGGTCCGGCCCAAACCACCTTTTTTAAGGAGAAAAACAAATGCCCCCTTCCTAGCACTGTGAACTTCTCCAGTCATCCCACACTCCCCAGGTAACTCCCGGCACACAGGAGCCTCTTTCTATTCGCAAACTCCAAGGCTGAGCCAAAGCTGGCCGGTAACACGGCGGCCGGTGCGCGAAGTTCACCTCTCCTTTGGCTTCCCGTCAAACGTATACAGCAAACACGTCACAAATCCCAAAGCTGAAGCGCAGAGCAATGGCTTCCAGGTTTGTGCAAGATGGAAATCCTTACAGACGGGATTTGCAAAGGCGTTTTGCCAAGCAGCGCAATATTACCAGGCAGCTGTCGGCACCTGGGGGTCTGGCTCGGTGACTGTCCACATCGGTGCCCCCTGAGAAGCGTTTTCCAACTTCGCCCCTTACACATCGAGCTGTCTTTCCAACACGGCAAAATAAAACCACACCCGGCTGTAGTATAAAACTAACTAATTTGATGTTTTGACCATAAAACCATAACCCTGACAAAGACATAAGATTTCAAATTACCTTTTGTATGATTTCAATAGGAGCTTATTATCTAAATGTCAGCTGCAATCAATAACATTACCTTTTGGTATATCCCAGTGTACATGATTTATTTGCAGTAATGTTCCATAATTACAGCTGATATGACTAATCAACTTCACATTTTGACACTAATTCATCACAGTGAACCATTCTATTCGCCACTTCCCCCCTGTTCGCTATTTAACACATTTTTAAAAGCAGTTGAATGATCCTTAAATAAGCCAGTGAAGCACGGGTCTTCGTGTAGATTTTTATTTATAAGTGTGTGTATATATATACCTATCCCCCCCACACACAGAGTACTGACCGGTGCTTTCTGTTTGCGCATTAAAATATTTTACGAACTCCAAGAAGTGGCCGATCTTCAATGCAATTCACAGCAGGCAAAATGACTGAATATTTGACAAGCGACAAAAATCAAGCCAGCTTCTACTTCCTTTCAGCTCGTGTCATTTATTTTATTGGATTACAGTTATTAGAAGCCGGGGGAGGAAAGTGGGCAGGAGAAGGGGGATTAGGTTTAGTTGTTCAGGCGACAATATAACTTACTCATTTTGGCACGTACCGCAATGCCTATTTTTACGCAGCCCATCGCTCCGCTCTCCCCAAGATGTGCCTTCACCCACACACCACTTGTGCACCGCACAAGTCACATTCCTTATGTAACGGCAACATTTTCTCTCGGATACGCGGGCTCGTGCCCGAGCCTGCGAAAGGGGGAGCAGCCTCGCGGAGAGGAGCCAGCCGGAGGCCGCGGCGCGGGGCCGGAGGAGCTCCCGCCGGGGGCTGCTGCGGACTTTGAAGGTCCTCACCAAAAGCAAAGAGGAAAAGCAGCAGCGTGGCCAAAGCAACCTCGAAAGCACAAATCAAAACCCTTCGGCATGGCCGGCAAGCACTGACGGCGTGAAAATCTCCTTCCAGACGTTTGAAATGGCCAGCGGAGTTTTTCAATGGGTTTTTTGGGGTTTTTTTTTTTGCTTTTTTAAGTCCCTCCATGACAAGACCATATCATGCTCCATACGCTGCTATAATTCCCTCCTTTGGCACCACTGATTTTTGCTCCCGTTTAAAATTAAAGGGAGTTTCTCCTTTTTCCTATAGTTAAAAAGCTACAATTATAAAACAGATATTTCAAGCTTCAGCCAGTCACACGGCTTGCTCCCTCACATCACTTAAAAAAGGATCAATTTACAAGAGAAATCAAAACTAAAGTCAAACCAGCTTTTTAGTGAGTTTTCTTCTTCTTGCAAAACTATATGCTGTCATTGCTCTTGTGAAAATCCTAAATGGGAAGTTAAAACTAGCTCCATAAATCATTTTACACGGTGAAACTATGTTCTTGAGTAGATAAATATATTCATATAGCCATTTTAAACTGACGGTTTTTTCTTTCTGGTGCGTTGGTTAACAACCACGATTACTTCCCCGTTTAAAAATTTTCATAAATACCATTCTAGAGATCTTAAGCAGTTCATACTCAAAATATAAGATATTTTAATTACCTGTTACGCGTTACTGATACAAGGAGCAGAAAGAAGAAAACCCCTGCGTGTCAGTATAGAAAAAATACAGAACTATTTTAACCACCAAACTTACGTAGCTCATAAAACCGGAGAGAGAGGGGTGGAATTGAAAAAGCTCAGGACCTCAAAGGCCGTCGGATGACTGTGGCCCCATTCCGCCAGGACACACACTGCAACCCGTCACCGACCGACGACTCGGCAGCCACACGCCAAGTCACTAATTCCTCCGCTCGAGTCCCCGCCACGACCCCTACAGAACTCAGGCGGAGCGGATGAGGTGCGCGGCCACGCCGTCCACAATTACTTTGCAAATTACCGTCAGCGAGATTCAGCACCGAATACGCTCCCGAGAAAGGCCAGTTAAACACCCTGAAATATCATTATTAAATGATACAATAATTTAGGTGACAAGCACAACAGACAGCCTTCTCCATACCCTGCGAGGAAACCAGCATGCTTTTGTGCGCTATCCGGAGAAACAAATGCATACAAATAACTAATAATAGTAAAGCGGAGTCATTGAGTAATTCAGAAGATACAGAGGCTCTCCTTCCTACAGAGATTAAAATTATATAATAAAAATAAGATAGTAATGAGCTAATTCCATCATTGTCATTATTATTAGCCTGTACGGTTTATGTAAATGTTAACAAGGGTTGTCAAGACAGTTACATGATAAAGCATACGCAGCAGACAGATTCGTTCAGTTTAGCGTCTGAATTTCCATTTTAGCTAAAGAGAAGGATTTAAACATGAATTTCATTTGAATTAAAACATACAAAAGGATTTTCATAAAACGATCTTGTTCCCTATAGATCTATAGGAAAAAAACTGTCATCAGAAGAGAGTTATTTTAGCAGATTTCTTTCTAAAAAGACAGGAGATGGGCGAGATGAAAGCGAATGAGCCTAGCAAAGTAAACCGCAAGCCCGTTGACTTTACGCCATGCTTTTCCCAGGGGCACGGGCAGACTCGGACACGTCTTGCTGGGTGAATTCCTGCGTGTGATGACCTGCGTGGGCCTGCCCGCCTCGTCCCTCCATGGCGATCGCTGCTCCGGAGAGGGGGCAGCGCCAGGTGAGGGCCGCGCTGATGGCACAAACGGAGCAAACCAGCTTCACGCAACCACCACCAGCTCCCAGAAAAACACCTCCCGATTTCCAGCGGCAGGAGCGAGGGGGGTTTGCATGGCCCTGGCTGTGCCAGCATCGCACCGACGATCGGCTAGGGGAGCTCCGTTGCCAAACAGGCTGGAAGGCGGGCTCTGCTCTTTTTTTTTGCCTTTTGGGGATCCTGCTCTGCGCAGAGACGGGAGGGGCACGGAGACGAGGAAGAGCCGGGCAGTGGCACGGGACCCTGCCTGGCTTCTGGCCACGGGGGAGAGCGCCGTCAGAGGTGGCCCGGGAGAGCTGGCACGGCACGATCCTTTAGAAACACCCCATAGCCCAGCGGGGGCCTGCAGACTACAAAATACACGATTTTTGTAGTTTGCCATTTAATCTCGACACCTTAATAAGGTGAAATAGTGCCTGCTTTTTGTTTTTTTTCATGCCATGTGGAGCAGTACAAATATCCTCTGGGGCTTTTTTCCATTTCTGTAGAAACCCGAATATCTTCTACAAAGTCTAGGCACAATTTTCACAATGTAAGCTCTAATTAGACACCAATATTGTTGTTGCTTCCAGAACAGACAGCTGTTGTCAGCAAAGCAACGCTGTGTATCTGGAACAAGTTAATATGTTGTTTGAATAGAGGTTTAGTTTTAGAAAAACACAAAGTTAAGTGCAGTTCTATGGTTATCGAAAATCTGGCTGCTTCAGGCAAACTGAAACGCTGAAAGGTTTTGTCCTGGCTTTTGAACACCCTTGGAATAATATTGGCATCACGTCCACACACAGAGCGCGCTGCAGAACAGGATAGGAAGGTAAGCTATGAAAACAGACAAAGTATTACCCCCAAATGAAATCCGTGACTTCAGTACTGCTAATGACGATGTCACTGAAAGACATAAATTCAGTCAGCCAGAAGAAAAGATCGATTGGAAGGGAAATAACCAACGAACTGTGGCAATACTCAAACTGGAAACACCTAAAAGACCGCGAGGCGTTTTCCCGATGCCTTAGGGAAGCAGCAGACACCAGTTCGAGCTGTGCTATACCCAAGGGCACACCATGTCCCCAGCCAAATCCTGCAACCTTGCGCAGTTCCTTAGGCACAACATACAGCAACGTTTTCAAACACCTTTATTTCGGCTCCTACGCCGCATGCATCTGCGCTCTCTCCTTGATGACTAGGGCCGTAGATGGGATTTCCAACGTCAGTTCCTCCGGTGCATGTGAACGGAGGCGGAGAACACTCAACTGGAAACTCTGAGAGAACGAAGGAAGCCCAGCTCCCTGGAGCAGCGCCGCGCCACGGCCACCTGCAATTGCTGCTGCATTGAAGTTCCTTGTTTCCGTAAGGTGGCTACAGCCATTTTCCTACCGTTCGTTGCAAGTCTTCATGATGTGGATGACATCAAAGTATTAAATCTTTGTTGTTACTCTAACTACATAAAAGAATAAAATTGGGATTGTGTATGCTGGCACCCACGCACTGTGCATCTACAGGTCACAAAAGCAACAAATCCAGTAAATTGCAGTCACTATTTCTGCCAAGCAAAAATGAAATATGTCATCACTTCCAGAAAAAAAACAAGTCCACTAACTCTTGAAAGTCATTGTTGTATTTGTATAAAAAGTGATCTAAATATTACCTTTATACCCAGGATGAATTTGAGGAAAAGAGGTATGAATTTTGATTACTATGCTACCGAGAGATACTTAGTGGTAATCTAAAAGTATTCTGCACGTTTGCTGAAAGGTTCTACACAATTGCAAAAGAAGTTCTGCATTACAGTCCATTACTGTATCCTGACCTGGAAGCATACCTTTCCCAGAGTTGCCCTACTCCATATATTTACGTGTTTAAAATCCAAGATTTTAAATGACTTTTTAGTAACCACATGAATATGGAAAAAAATGCAAATAAACAAAAAACGCCCCACTATGTGCATTTCGCAGATAAGAAGGGGAAAGCGATCTTAAACAAGAACTGTGACCTAGTGTAGGGTAAAGCTCACTCGCACGTGGAAGTCCAGGTGGAACCAAGAGTGTCCCATGGGCATGGAGACCTAGGCAGCAGTAAGAGCTAAATTCAACTGAAAATAGCAGCGCAGAAGAATCAAAATCAACGGGTAGATGGGGAAAAAAAAAATCAATCCACAGAGCACACAGGATAAAAGGAAAGACTAGGAAAACATGATATAGGAGGGCACCAGAAGCATGGAGAAAGCCTTCTTAGGGTAAGGAAGACCATCTGCCATGCAGGAGACCCCGCTGTCACTGGAGCTGGCTGTGGTTTCGTGGAGACACCGACAAGGGATTTTGCAATGTGTAATACAGATGTGAAAGGCAACCACAGCTGACAAATACCAAGTCACCGAACTCAAGGTGTTGACCTGGAAAAGCATAATCTGAACACATTGCTCTCACCGCTCAGGCACGACAGTGAAGTTTTGCTGACTGTCTACAATGCATAGAAATTGTGACAAAAGAAGAAAGACTTTGAATTTGAGCTTTGCTTTCCTCCACAGTGCAAAGCTTTCCTATGACGACAGATGCTCGCCAAGATTATTGTTAATTTAGTCGCATTAATCTTCTCTCTGAAATTTGCATTTACATTTTTATTTGTGGAGCCAAGATGAAGAAAGACATATTTTAAGAACAGAAAAAACAAATTCAATGAGTTTATTTCCATGTTCTATTAACAGAGACATAGATATCTCAACAGCAAAGCAAGAAGAAGGCCTAAGGGGGGCACTTCACCATTTGAATTTTCACGCTCAGTCTCCATTTACAGGACTTAGCTGTGGAAAAAAAATTTAAAAAGAGACAGAAATGAAGGTTTGCTCATTAGCAATTCCTGCTGAGGTTGCATAAGCCACAGATTTATAATGTTAATGTTTTCTGCTTCCATAGATATGACAAATAGATAGCTTGTAATTACAAAAATGAGATATAACTAATGACACAGTTGAGTTTTAGATAATGAGATAGTATCTTGGAAAGCATAATTAGAGGATCAAGGGTGAATCTGAGGCCTTCAGTGCCACTACTTTTCCAATGGCTCCAAGACTTCCATTTGTTAGTATAATAAAAAAATTCAAGTTAAGACCTACTAAAAATTCAAGCAAGCGTTGAGGTTGCTTCGTATCCCTGAAAATCCCTCTCCATTGCACTGATTAAAAAATGACGGTGCAGCGTCCCTAAAAGAAGGGGGGTGCAGCTGAAAGAGCAGCGCCTGCCAAAGTGGAGAAATGACAAAGCAAAACCACGGGAAAACAAGGAGGCGAGACGTGCACCACAGTACTACCGAAATCTAGCTCCTTTGCCAGCCCCGCTGAGGTCTGCTGGCGCGGGAGCCCAAGGATGTTCAGCTGAGGGCAGAGGTGAAATTACACCGTGTTGAACAGTTCAAATACTGTTCGTGGTGCAAGCCCAAGATGCCCGTTAATTAGTTGTTCAAAAATAAGGGCAATGAAGATGAACTCTTTTTGACAACTTATGGCAAGTCTGAATTACGACTGCTTTGTACGGTAAAGAGAAACAATGGCAAAACAGAAACAGAATCAAACCCATCTTTCTGGCCGCCTTTATAAAATCACAGTTATGTTCCGGTCTGGGGAAAGTCCATGAGGACCACTTCACTCCCTGCATTGCACCATTCCTACAAAGGCAGCTCTATTATTTCTCATAAGTAAAATTTATTTTTCCTCTTGCCTAATGGGATGACTGCGTACCGGTAATTCATCTTCGTCTGTAGAAACACTTCCTGACACTGCGTCACGATGTGTTCTTTAAATGGTGCTACTTTCCACTCTTCCATTATCTCTTTCGGCTGCGCACCAGTGCTGCTCCATGGGGCTCTCCTCCTGCTGCTCTTACTCAGGCAAGACTCCAGCAATGCCTCTAACGTTCCCATATGAGCAGGCTCGCCGCACACAGGAGACATTTTATTCCTTCATTATTGAAAAAACAAGAGGGAAACGGTTTTCTCTTTCCCACTTAGAGCACTGCATTCAAAAGCCTCAAATATAATTAAGTGCCCACTTCAGAGTCCTTCCTTTTAGTTCCAGTCTCTCTCCTCTGGTATGGTGGAAGACATTTTTCTTAATTCTCCTCTATATCAAAGATAATTTTTTATTACAAGGAACCGGGCAAAACCATCACCTAAGCAAACCAGAGAGCGCGGCTACAAACCCAGAGCTGCCCAGGGCAAGGGCCCCCTCCACGCCTGACGGCAAAGGACCCAGCAAGGGTTCCCTGTTGGGTGGGAAACGGGTCTGAAAGCGTCTGTGCTCCACAGGGCGGAATAAGCCAGGACCGCTGTAACGGGCAGTCAGTGTTTTTCAGGCGTGGGGACACCGATATCCGAGGGGCAGTAATGCCACCCAATTAGCCCTTCCCTCTTGGAACATCCAGCCTGGTCCACTGCCAGTTTATTCCTTTTCGTCCCTTTGCGTCCAGCTTTCTCTCTCTCCATCTTACCCTGCCCCACTTTTAACACGTGAGCCATAAGCTTCCCAGACACAAGCTGGCTGAAGCCAACTGGGACCAGTTTCAGGGACTATAGCTTTGCTGCTTGTGCCGAGCTCCCCCCCAGGGCTCCTCTTCACAGTTCGGACAAAAAGTTTCCAGAAAGTCAAACCGTATTATTTTGGTAAACGTTTAATAAAGGTTTAATTAACTGAGGAGACGAACAGGAGTGGGAGAATTATAAAAATGGAAACAACATCTTCTGTGAAACACAACTTATTTTTGAAGAGCGTTCCAAAACCAGTCACTTCTTAGGAGTGAGTTTTCTGCAGAATAGTTCCTTTGTGACCCGTTGAGAAAGCACAGATCTAGCGGATACATTATAGTCATTTGGCGTGCGGTTAATTTCCCTGAATTTTCAAGCATAAACAAAACCATAAGGGGCAAAAAGTAACCTCATATGAAAAAAAAATATCTAGATAGACTTCAGACAGTTTCTTTTCTACATTACTGACATTTTGCTTAAATTTTCTGAAGAGCCTGGAACGTATACTGGGGAGAAACGAGGGAATTCTCCCCCTCTATTCTGCACTGGTGAGGCCACAACTGGAATACTCTGTCCAGCTCTGGGCTCCCCAGTTCAAGAGGGACAGGGAACTGCTGGAGCGAGTCCAGCGAAGGGCAACTAAGATGATTGAGGGATTGGAGCATCTCCCTTATGAGGAAAGGCTGAAGGAGCTGGGACTCTTTAGCCTGGAGAAGAGAAGGACAAGGGGAGACCTTATCATGGCATTCAAGTATCTAAAGGGTGGGTTTAAGGAGGATGGAGCCAGACTCTTCTCAGTGGTTCCCAGTAACAGGACAAGCGGTAACAGGCACAAGCTGGAACACAGGAAGTTCCGATCAAATATGAGGAAAAACTTCTTTACGGTGAGGGTGACAGAGCCCTGGCACAGGCTGCCCAGGGAGGGTGTGGAGTCCCTTCTCTGGAGATTTTCAAGCCCCGCCTGGATGCATTCCTGAGGGATGTGCTCTGGGCAATCCTGCTCTAGCAGGGGAGTGGGACTGGATGATCTCTAGAGGTCCCTTCCAACTCTGAAGATTCTGTGATTCTGTGAATAATCTGTCTGCATTTTCCCTGCAGTTTGTCAATTTTATCACTTTGACCACACCATAATCTAAACCATTATCAGCAACATCAGCATCTTTTGCAATATATCTGATTTTTTGCAACAAGTCATTTGAACCCACGCAGAAGTATCCACCAGTAGCTGTAGAATCCCAACTATGACTCATTATCACTTCTAAAGATGTATTTTTGGACATCGACAACGGTGATGCTGATCCTATAAAATAGACTAACAGCTGGATGTGCTGATTAACACCCCAGTGCGAGCCCTTACATGAAAATAAGCAGTCCAAAGGAGCTGGAACATTTACAAAACTGGAGCCAACAAGCCACAGCAAGGGCACTGTTTTGCTTCTTTATATTTAACACATTTAATCCACCCTAGTTATACCCTTTCACCATGTATTCATTTTTTATTAGTCTAACAATCCATTTTTTACGGCTGCATAATACTCTTTGCCCACATGGAGCCAATATAGCTGTTATTATCACTTTGCACTCAAAAGCATCATTTCTGAAGGAGCGAATGCAATACCCCAAGTTCAATTCACATTCAACCACCTGTCACTTTTGGCATCCCCGATGCTAAATGCATCCTTTTAACTCTGGCTTTCCAAAGTGTCTGTTCAGAGATCCTCCCTGCAGCCCACATACACTTACTTCTAGCGCTTAGGCTTTTCTCTGGCATCACCATCCTCTCAGTTCCTACGTGATTTGATCCTGCTTCACAAACCTGATCTCCTCGATCTCCTCCTATGACAAAGTGACCCACGTGGCGGATGAGGGAAAGTCTGTGGATGTTGTTTACCTGGACTTTAGTAAGGGCTTTGATACAGTTTCCCACAACATTCTCCTGGAGGAACTGGCTGCCCATGGCTCGGATGGGGGTTCTCTTCACTGGGTTAAAAACCAGCTGGAGGGCTGAGCCCAGAGAGTGGTGGTGAATGGAGTTAAATCCAGTTGGCGCCCGGCCACGAGTGGTGTTCTCCAGGGCTCAGTATTGGGGCCAGTTCTCTTTAATATCTTTATCAATTATCTGGACGAGGGGATCGAGTGAGTTTGCAGAGGACACCAAGTTGGGTGGGAGCATTGATCTGCTGGAGGGAAGGATGGCTCTGCAGAGGGATCTGGACAGGCTGGATCAACAAGACAAGGCCAATGGTCTGAGGTTCAACAAGGCCAAGTGCCAGGTCCTGCACT
>VXBH01005243.1:287412-300816 GCA_013400035.1 Rynchops niger
CAGCTCCCTGAAAGGAGGGGGCAGCCAGGGGGGGTCGGTCTCTTCTCCCAAGGAACAGGCGATGGGACAAGAGGAAACTGCTTCAAGTTGCGCCAGGGGAGGTTTAGACTGGATAGTAGAAAAACTTTTCACACTGACAGGGTTATTAAGCACTGGAACAGGCTGCCCAGGGAAGTGGTTGAGGGACCATCTCTGCAGGTATTTAAAAGATGGGTAGACACAGTGCTTAGAAATATGGTTTACTGATGGTTTTTTTCAGAGTTCGGGAGATGGTTGGACTTGATGATCTGAAAGGTCCCTTCCAACCTAGGCGATTCTATGCCTCTATGATTCTATGTGATTTGATTTCCTGTTCCTCCCAGTCCATCCCACTAGCTTAATTTCCTAACAGCCTCAAGCTCCTTCCAACCAGCTCCCTGTTCTCTTAAGACTCAACTTTTGGCTCTTCCCAGGAGCACACCCCGCCGCAGACTCCCTGTGCTGACTTTAAGCTTTCATGATATATAATGGATAGACCTGTGTAATAATATATAGACATATACATTAACCTGCCCACTTCCACAAAGGTGCCTACAGTCCCATAATTACCTCCAGAAGTTCTGAGACATCAGTCTCCGAAACACATAACAGCACACTAGTTGGTGGATCACTTGGGGAAAAAAAAATTATTCTTTTTGTCTCAAATTATGGACTTTGCCTCTTCAGCAATAAAACAGCCACTGCTTGAACAGGACAATGAGTAATCCTACCATCAGGAAAGACAGTTTGCCTGTGAAGACCTGCAGGTTTAAATAATAACATAAACTTTTCAGCATCAGATAGATGTGCAAACAGGAGTTTAAAGAGCATGAAGTTGATGAAGAATGCTCAACATCTGAATGACACAAACTGCAAGTGTTACAGGAGGTAGAGATGAAAAAGAAGAGGCACTTCTGTATTTAAAGAGAAGATGTGAGCTGGCACAGCACACCACAAGATCAGTACGTTTGGAAACCTGAAAGGCCACCCATGGAAATCACAAAGAGCACTGCAGAGCAGACATGCCTGTGAGTCAGTGGAAAGGTAAACACCCACCTGTTTGAGTCTGATGATCTCTAGAGCGAGAGAGAACTGTTTTGGGAAGCCAGGAAAATACGTGCCTCCCTGGGACGCGATGTCACAATCTGGGAATGCCCAACGCGGGCAGAGCACAGGGCAAGGCAGTTGCAATAGCACCAGGAATGCTCCAAGACCCACAACCTACAGCGGCTGAGCTGCCAAAGTGCCTTCGTGAAAGGATTTCAAAAAGGTCTGCACCACATCTCGCCTTCACTGGGATTTGAGGAAAAACAGTTCCCATATTCATGAAGCGGACAGAATGGGAGCGCAGATCCAGACAGAGCTGCTTGCTATATCCAAGTAGGGCAGGGACCCCGCTGGGCACCTTGTGTCGTGAGCAATCCCTAATCCCACCACAAAGGAAACGGAAAAGTTTCCTGGATATCGTGCAGGTTAGAGATGGGGAGCGCGTGACACACAGCCTGGCAGTAGCTGTGCTCCATCCCCTGACAACCAGCTTTGGCTTGCAAGGGTGAAGCCCTCAGCAGCAAGGAAGATGCCTTCAAAAACAGACGCGGAAGCCTACAGCATAACAAACAGGCAATCATTTCCTTAAATGCATTACATTTGTTGCAGCCCTAAGCTTGCCAGAGGCACAACATAAACTTCTCCACAGCTGTATTTTTATGAGCCCCAGGGATGTCTCCGCTTAGAAGCGGCAACCGAGCAGTAGAGAGGTGCAGGGCAAATTCCATTGGCACGTAGATACCAGAACGGCAGAGGCTGGAGAAAATGCAAGAGCAGGTAAGTAAATCAAGCGCATAGATTAGATTTCCTCCACTTTGACCAAAAATTAAGAACAAAGCACTCCTGCATTTTCCTTCCAGCCCAAACTCTCTGTTAACACCACCCTTAACAACGGCGTGAAGAACCGAGCTGTGGTGGGCTGTGGGAGCTGAGAGCTGGAGCGGGCTTCACTGCTTGTAATTCCTTGCTCCTAGCGTTTGGTTTTCTAGTCTTCAAACACAACTAGAACAGAATTCTATTCAGTCACTGTCAGCAGGAATTAAGGACAGATGAAAACCGGAAAGGATAGGAAAGGAAAAGAAAAAAAAAAAAAAAAAAGGCACATTTGCAAGAAAACTGTAGTCCTGACATCCAGTACAATAAATTTAGTAAAAGTGTGCAGATCATCAGCAAACACGCTGCTGCCTATCTCTGTGTCTTTCCTCGTGCACTCTCACAGTAAGTTTTGCTTCCCAGGTAGGTGTGGGACAATTTGGAAGAGAGCTCAACCCCAAAGACAGCGACCGAGCCCATTCATAAACACTCACTTGACTGACAGCACGACCCCAGCGCATGGTTTACGTGGAAGGGTATGGATCATTAATGGGAACAAAGACACAGGCAAAACTAACCTTTTTAGCCTCATTTTGTCAGCCACTGAACTCCTCCCCAGCACAGGCACCAGCTACGGCAGTTGGCTGCCAACGCTCCAGTTTGATCTGGGAAAGCAAGTTACATCCCGCCAGAAGCTCCCCAGAGAGGTGCCTTCGATGACTTGAATTAAAAACAGCAAAACAGCCCCCACCACCTACCATCCGAAACGGAACCAACCGCGACCCATCCAAATGGCCCCTCGTCAAATTTTCCACTCTCGGCCCGGTTTATCCCTGCCCAGAAAACTGGGAATAAATACACTTGCACACTGCCGTACAGGAAGGAGAGGGGTTGAGGAAAAACCATCAAACTGTATGCTTCAGAGCCCCCCACAGCGCACCCCCTGCAGACGACACGCCGGCTCTCATGGCAAACAGATGCTAAACCTTCTCCCATCCTTCTCCCTGCGCTGGGCCCCGCTTCCAGCCCCCAGCTCACCCCACCGCGCCAACGCAGCTCTCGTGGGAGCCACCCTGCACGGTAGGAACGATCCACCCTGCAAATAACCTCTGCTTCCCTCCCCCCAGCAAGACTTTACTTTCCACCCCCCACCAGCGTTAACAGCACAGTCCCCCCCATTTGAAGAGTCGACACACCATGGCACCCGGGGGGGGCCTTCTCCAAGGATCTGCGTAAAGTCTGAACTGACTGGGAGACCATTGGTTACGTTCTATTCGGGTAACTTTTGAAATATTAATTCTATTTTTTTAATTCAGATGCTTTTTTTTTTTTTTTTTTTTAATGTTGGGCTTTTTAAAAACCAAACATTGACCATCAGGTTTGGAAACAATGACCCCAGGCTACAAAATCCATTCCCAGCTGTGCTGTGCGTTGCTGGAATTGCCAAGGCCCCTTCTTCTGTCTTCCTCTGGCGCGCTCCGAGACCGTTCATTCCCAACACAATCGTTCACATTTCCGTTTTTATTTTACCATACTCAGATATGACGCAACCTGTATTTAACAATGCATTACCATTTTCAAGGGCAAATATTTTTCTGTAGTCCCAACTATGTCATTATTCTCCTTCTATTACACATACTTTAAATGTCAAAATCCATCTCCTAGAACTAATCAAATATAAAACAAGCCTAGCAGGAGAAAGTGAGCCTGAAAGGGGTATTCCAGATGAAATAAGAACTTAAATGTCCTTTCTTTAAAAAAGACCTTGCCTATTATTTGATTTACTTTCAGGTTTTGAAAACATCTCCCAGGGACAACATACGGTAAACCAGGTCCATGTCTGTCATAGCTGTGTTGAAATTACCCCCCGTCTGGGGCTGCGCGTGTTACATGGCTACGTGTTATATATATATATATATGCGGGGGTTATACAGATGGTGAAATGCTGAAGGAGAATTAACCTGAACATTATGAAAGAGGGAGGGAGGACATACATCACCATCTCTGATTTTAGCCTCTCTTTTACTCCCAACAGGCCATTGGGAAAAGTAAAAGTCCAAAGAAAATGTTAACGCCATGAAGGACGGTTTTATGAAAACGGAAGTGCGTCGACAGCCGATGTCTAAGTGCCTGAGATTAAGCTTGTGAGTTACCTTTTCCATCAATTCCTTTCCCTACACAGTTTCCAGAGCTACTGTACTCTTCCGGGAGCGGTTTATTGCCAGCGTTAATCTTACATAATGCAAAAATAACTGGTTATCTTTTAATGCAGCTGTTAAAGTTTATCTGATACTGCAATACGCTTAACTGATTTTACATTTGTAGAACAACAGTCTTTTTTGGGGTTGGTTTTTTGTTTTGTTAGTTAGTTGAGGGGTTTTTTTCCAACAAGAAGTCCCAAAGTAAAGCCTCTCTCCGTGTTGATATAATTCTCTTCAAAGTACTGAGCAATTGAGATTGCTTTTGCTGCTTGAAGGTTTTAAAGTAGTAAACAAGTTCAACACATAGCTTTTATTTTTCTGCCCTCCTAATCAGTTCAGAACGCATTTCTCCATAGGGGCACGGTTCAGCCTCTGACAACGGGTCACCAACACCACAGAGCCTTTCCCAGCTTAGCAAGGACAGTGTCTCGGCTGGATAAAACGAACAATCTCTTCTGGGATTCCAAAATTCCCCACGGAATTCAACAAAGTAAATGGTTCAGCTCTTTTTAGTGCCGAGTTCCTGCAGCGAGTAAAGAACTACGGCAAGTCTTGAGACGTCTGGAGTCTACTTCAAGGCTACAGCTGGGATCTTGATCGGCTCCCAACTTGATCGGCCCATTTAGGTTACAAACAAGACCCTGTGCACTGGTCCCCAGACGCTGGATAACACCCGATGGTATATTTCTGTCCATTTTACCTCCTTCGTGATTCAGATAAGAAGCTTGATATATTTTGTATTATACTTGCCAGGGTCTTCATAATCCAAAACCTTGGATTTTCTCCTATTCTGTACGCTCACTGATAAAAAAAAAAAAATATTTACTTTTGCAGGATATCATTGATAAAACTACAGCTATCTTCTCTGCAGAACGGTACTTTGGCCTGTGTTCGCTACTAGATTTAACACTGACTTGCTTTTTTGGAGCAGCTCTGGTGTCATCTCTGGGTGCCCTCACACAGATGGGAAAGAAAGTGATACCCCGTGTAGTGTTATCTCAACCTACAGCAACTCTCTAAATATCTATTCCTCATCTTAACGTGCAGATGGAGATGAGTCGAAAGCTGACAGTGACTTCTAAATGGCTGGCTCCTCTTTTCCCCTGCTCTGAGGCAGGATAAAAAGCATATATAATCTTCCTTTACTAGAAATCATCCAGCTGGGTTTTAACCTGCAGTGAATTAATCAGCGAAGCAGATTTCACAACTTCCACAAGCAGCCAGCTCTAACGCTTCGCAGTCTTTGTAGTTTGAAAATATTTCCCAAGTCAAAATTCATTATTTACTTCTCTTATTTTATGCAACAGCCAGATAATAATTAACGAAAATTCTCTTCATAAGAATCTTTTATATACTGCAAAGTACCAGGAGCCTTCTTTAGTCTAAAGAAACCCGGTTCCTTCAGCCTGTCCTTACCCGTTACCTACTCTGTATCTCATTCCTCCACCCTTCGGACACTTCTATTTGTCTGCAGATTTCTGAAAGACAAAGCATAAAACTGTACCTCTTCAGGATAATACCAAAACTCTTGGGGTCACCACTCTAAAATTTTTAGTGGCGATGTGACGTGGTTCCTTTATACCTGCACAGCGTTCGCAGCGTCAATGGACCTCAAACCCCAAAGTTTTTCACTCTAGTCAGTCCAGTCCCTGCTTACGGGAGCCCCGTGCCGGGCAGTCAGTACGATTGCCGTTGGCAGGATTCCCCACTGGCTGTTCCTGCCGAGTTTACAGCCGATTGTAATGCACGCGAACTTTTCATGAAGCGCTAAACCTTGCATACTACAACAGAGATCTTCACAGACGTTCCCTGAATGTGCAGTGAATCCTATTACATTACTGCGCCTTCCTCCTCAATACCTTTTGAGATACTGATTTGGAAGAGCATCTCCAGTATCACAAAATATTTTTTCATTTTTGTTTATGCATTACAGGGCTCTGTTTATTAAAAGTTCTCTCCCTCTTTAACCTCCCCACTAGTCCCAAATGCCCATTTAACACAGCTGTTCCCAAAGACAGACATATATTCCTTAACAGCATGAAGTTAAGTAATTCTAAGCAAAAATGAAAAGTCATTCCAAGCTGTAAAACTCTTAAACACAACTTCAGTAGTGAACAAGACAAACAACTTTACTTGCTTCCCAGGAGAAGGTGTTTCAATGGCATAAAATCCTAGCACCAAATACATAGCGATCCAGCAGAAACACCCCTGCCCTTCCCGCCGGCCAAATACGGCTCCGATTGCTGGTGTAGGCACAACATTGCCACGGTATCCAAAGAAAGGGGGAGCACTAGTGAAAAAGAGAGAGCGCTAGTAAAAAGAGCATTCCTAGGATGGAGAAAGATGCCGTCGTTATTCCCGTGTCACTCCAGAGCCAGCTGAAGTTACCGTGCAGCTACAAACACAGGCAGCTTCGGGGCCAAAAAAAATTTGACATGGTAAATGAATTGATGGCAGGGGTTTGCACGCTCAGGAAGATCCCTTCTTATCTGAGACTTCAACAAGTGAGTTTTGTGAAGCTCCTACAAGTATTTATGGAAAGATAATATTTTTTAAACAAGAAAATTATGCACAGCCACCTGGCTTTCACACCAAGTCATTCTGGAATTGAGTAATGCACTTGAGCATTTCTAAGATTATATTTGGCGGTTTAAAAATATACCCAGATCCCACCACCCATCCATGTACAGCAAAATCACATCCGTAAATATGTCAGGGACAAAACAGAAGCAAAGGACAAGGCAAAGGAAGAAAGCAGCCAGCAGGGGAAACTGGGAAAATAAGCAAGGAGAAGATACCGCTGCTCATGGCTACCTGTCATTAGGTGGCACCAACTTAACTTCTCCTTCTAAACATCGTCTCCCTCTTGAACCTGTACTTAAAACACGGTGCGTGTTTTGCCACCTTCAGGAAAACCACTGAGGTGGTTTTGGAAATGGACCGTCCCCCGGCGCAACTCTGTTTGTTCGAGAGCTGCTCTTGCGAGCACACGGGCTGGGTTTAGGAGAGGGCAGATTTCTGCAGAACAGGTTTTTCCCCGTCCCCTCTCGGGGACCTGGGACTGCTCATGCTGCAGCGATTTCGGCTCCCTTGTTGCTCACCAAAGGGTGCAAAGCACGCTCAGCGTTATCAGTGCAAGAGAGAAAACGAGAGAGAAACTGATGAGAGACTTGTTGATGAACATAAATTAAAGAAAAGGCCCTTAATCTGCCAACTCGGTCTCTTAGAACAAGGCGAAGTAAAAGGTGGCACATTGAGAAATATAATTACTTACCTTCCAGCTGAAATAAATTATAAGCTCTTCAGCCTAGCAGACAGTTCTGAAGCCTGCGGGAGCAGCAGGTAAATGAAAGGTAGCTGCTCTGCAGGCTAGATAGTTCTTAAATCTCTTCACATTCTTTTCTACACTTCTCTAAGTTGCAAAGGGGTGACTAGAGGGGCATTTTCTTGAAAATCATGACAGCATAAAGCATAAGAAGCCCGGCAAGAAGAGTGTTCTGACACCAGCCTTGCATCTCTCTGGACACTTTTTTCCTTCAACTGGAGCACAGGATTTATCATTTTTTGGGAGAGGACTAAATGAAAATGCTCTTTCCTTCACTGCAGCAATGAGTCACCATCCAGACACCACAGTAAACTCAGTTATGCATTGAGAAGAGGTGGCTCATCACCCTCAGCCTTATCTATGGCCAATGGCGAGGAACAGGCCGCCTTCCGGCATCTCTCAATCAAGGCTGATTCAGAGCTACGAAGGAAACCATCTCAGGGAGCCTACAAGGAGCTTTACCTCCCAAACTGCGCATCCTGCTAGCGAATAAGTACAGGATAATTATTTCCCCTGGACCTCTGCGTGCGAGACAAAGCAATGCAACCCAGCGGGGCTCCTGGATTCACGGTGGCTGAGGGACTGCGGTCCTCAGCTATCTCCCAGCAACGCAGGTGACCGATATGTCGATTCACTGACTTGTGTTTCAATTTACCTTTTTCGCCTTAATTTCTGCAAATTCCTTGCTACGTTGGCTACTTCCCAACCGAACCGAGAAACAGAAAAGAGGAAATCAAATGGTGTTAAGTGAGATGCTTAAATGAAATGGTTGAACAAGTGACATAAACCCGGGGAAATTAATTAAAAAAAACTGTCATCCAAAATGTCATTAAGAATAGAGTCACACATATCCCAAGGCCTTCGCTAAAGAAGGTCTAACACCAAATCAAGAGCAGGAGGAGAAAGCAACTTTCAACATTTCACACGAGTTGGAAGCAAATCATAATTCAGCCAGGAAGGTGGCATTTCCGTTAAATTATTTTCCCTTCAGCTTGTCAAAACGGTGATAGTTTTAAATACATTGTACTTTGCAGTTTAATGACTAATGGCTTATGTTTTGTTCTTTGGTGGTCTTTAATTTAGTGTAGATATTAAATTAACATAATGAAGCAAACAACCGTTCTTTCTCCTCTACTTGTACGAGTCATTAGAAATATTACTAAAAACTTCTGAAAAGCCTAAAATTACTGTATGGCAAAACTGCTAAATAAACAGCGTAAGTGCACATTTCAGCATTTATTATACACACACATAAATTAGAGTCATTATTCCAATAGATTCCTGGGCCTGGAGCCACGAGGCCACAGACTCCTTTCTCCTCCGCAGGCTCTGAGCTAGAGACACCAGGATTTATTCACTGCGGAGCAGAACTTCAAGGAGCCGCTCAGAAGAAAGCAAACCAGGCTTGTCTTTCCAAAGAAGAAAGTGGGGTTCTGAGCTCCATCTCACACCAGGAGATCACCAACGACAGAAGCCCAGCACGTGTCTGAACTTCTGAAGGGGAGCCCCAGGTAGGAAACCTGGGGACTGAGAAGCAAACAGAAAATAATAAAAATGCCAGGGAAAACGCACTGCATGTAACCTGCAAAGGGTAAGATTGTACGAGTCACGCTCTGAGAAGCAAAGCCTTGTCCTGTAATAAATCCAATTTTTTTGAAAACATTTCTCTTCAGGGGAACAGACTGAATTTACCATATCAAATTATACCTTCTCCAGGAAGAAGGGGAGTGAAATAAAGGACAGGAGAAATTTGGTACCTGCCCTGTGCTTAGCCAGGTCAGACTGAAGCTGCAGGTATGCTCAGAGCACCGATCTACTGCTGCTAAAACAGCCCTACGTGCTCCACAGGTGACTGACAGCGGGACAGAGACTGTGCAAGTACCAGCAGCGGGAGCATCCCTCTGGGGACGGAGGAGGCGAAATGTCTGTGCTGGTCTGACAAGGTTCTCTGCCATCCCCAGCCAAAGGATCATTAAGCTTAATCATACGCAACCATTAGCAAGAGTGGCCCAAATAATGGCTCACACCCTTTTTTCCCCCAGAAGTGTCTAGAATTTCCCTACAGTTGCTGGAGGAGGGCTTACCCGCTCAGGAGCAGCCTCCTTGTGCACTCCATCCAGCGTTTACACAGAGGCTTTTCTGTCCGTGCAGCAGCAAACGCCAGGTCAGGTGTACAGACGTCGAACTTGGCTGATACTTTATGCTGGCCCTGCATCTGCCTAACAAAGAAAAGCAGTCCCATACCTATGATGCTGTTAACAAGTAAATATTATTGAATGAACAAATAGAAATGGTAGGTGGAAAAAAAAATATCTCCCCAGTATCTTAAAATGCCAGAAGAGAAGATTAACCTAAAGGGGGCCTACAGGAAGGCTGGGGAGGGACTCTTTGTCAGGAAGTGTAATGAGAGGACACGGGGTAATGGCCTCAAACTGAAGGAGGGGAGATTTAGATTGGATATCAGGAAGAAATTCTTGGCTGTGAGCGGGGTGAGCCCCTGGCCCAGGTTGCCCAGAGAAGCTGTGGCTGCCCCATCCCTGGAGGGGTTCAAGGCCAGGTTGGACGGGGCTTGGAGCAACCTGGGCTGGTGGGAGGTGTCCCTGCCCAGGGCAGGGGGTGCCACTGGGTGGGCTGGAAGGTCCCTTCCCACCCAAACCGTTCTGTGATTCTGTGTAATCTCTTTCTTGGCTTGGAAGAAGGAGAGGGTTTTGGTTCACATTCACTAAAATTACAGCAGGATTTTTGAAGTATGTACCTTGGAAGAGAGAATAATAATACATGGTTACCGCTTACTAGCAGCAGCCTCTGAGGACATAAAAGAAACAAAAAGCAACGACCTAAGGAGAGCAAAGAGATGTCTCATCAGAGGTATCACCCAATGGTCCGGATTGACAGAAAGGTCATTTCCAGTGCAAGCTCAGGTCCCTCTTCTGAACCAAAACGAAGATTACAGCAGAGTTTGAAAACCCATAGCAATGACTCGTCGCTATGGCTGTGAAAGGGAAGGAGATAGCGTTCCTCAAAAGTATACTCAAACATGAGGACAAGCTACCATGACTACAAGCAATACAGAAACGTGCAGTTTTAGATTATAAAAATGGTTTTCAGTGTCTAAATCAGACACCTTCTCCCCTGCTCACCCCGCTCTGGTAAAACCAGAGGCTCCAGGCTGCCCCGGTAGCAGCAAGAGAAGTAACAGGAGCTTTATCAGACAGTCCCCGAACACGTGCGACCTCGACTGACTAAACTGCAGCCTGCTTGGCTTTTTGTTCTTTCCACACACGTTCATTCTTTTTATTCATTTGGGCTTTTAAGACAGCATCTGGATTCAAGGCTTCATGCCCCCACCTCTAAGTAAATTCTTAGTCACAGTCCCAGGAGAGTTTGATGATTCCCCTCCTCTTTATTTAAAAGACTGACTTTTGTACAAAACCCCTTGTTGGTGAAATCCTGGCTCTCGTTCGCGTTTGCCATCAGCTCGGACGTTTCTACAGGGGTTTGTGTGCTCTTTGTCTGTGCTACCAACTTGATTTACAGAATCGTAGAATGGTTTGGGCTGGAAGGGACTTTAGAGTTCATCCAGTGCCACCCCCTGCCCTGGGCAGGGACACCTCCCACCAGCCCAGGTTGCTCCAAGCCCCGTCCAGCCTGGCCTTGAACCCCTCCAGGGATGGGGCAGCCACAGCTTCTCTGGGCAACCTGGGCCAGGGGCTCACCCCCCTCACAGCCAACAATTTCTGCCTCAGATCTCATCTCAATCTCCCCTCTTCCAGTGTAAAACCCTTCCCCTCGTCCGATGGCTCCACTCCTTCACAGAGTCCCTCCCCAGCTTTCCCGTAGGCCCCCTTCAGGTATTTGCTCCTTGTCTCGCGTTGGTGACCTGGCTATTCAAACCACAGATGCGCAGCCAGCCTCCCCGCGCCGATGAGCCCAAGACTCCTACCTTGGAGGCAACGACCAGCAGCACTTTTGGCCTGGTGGACTCCAGGCAGAGGCCGCGGACATTCCCACTCCAGCCCTGGTGCTCCCCCTGGCCCAGGAGGCTGCTGGGTCACCATCTCCCCCCACCCCTGGCACCTTCAGATCCCTCCCTTGCCACGTGTGTTCGGCACGATGCCACCAGCGTCCACTGTGTAAAGTCGCGCCTCTTGCCTATCATTGCTTTGGGATGTTTTAAATTGACCTTTATCTCAGAAACATCACCCGTCAGAGAGGCCTGGGCCCGCGATTCGGCTCTCCCCGGCACAACCCACAGGCAGGGCGAAGGCTCAGGCACTGGATGGACCACATCACCCCAGGCACCCGCCCCAGTCGACAAGCATCGAGCCCACCATCGAGCCCACCATCGAGCAATACAAGAAACGGCTCAGGTTTTGGCAGGGTTTCTGCCATGGGCTGCAGAGAGGTTCACGGTCTCCTTTTGCCTCTGAAATGTGCCCGTCCCCAGCCTGAAACAGCCCTGAATGCAGGAGGCACACACAAGCCTAGCAAAGCTAAGCCCTCTGAAATCAGTTTAGGTTTTGCCAGGATGTCAGCAGCAATCCCTCTTGCAGTCCAGGCTAATGTAAGGTTTGGAATAACCCAAGTTAATGTCTGAACTGAGATCTCTGTACGAAACCTTCTCCTGGCAGAACCGATTATGCCCCGACTTTGCAGTGACCTTCTGTCCAGCTCCCCGCTTCCGCTCGCACAGCGCTCCCCCAGCCCAGCCCGCAAAGGGTTAAAACGCACCCCCACTCCTAGAGCCCGTTTTCACGGCATCTGTCCCTCCCTCGGAAGCTGGTCGGGGGCAAGAAAGGCAATGCTACACCATCTCATCCCAAAACGTTTTACAGCCAGGATCAGACAACGCTCAGCGTGACACAGCAAACACCGCAACAGCCTGCGGCCGAGCACAGCGCGCGTTGCCTTCCCAAAAGGGTTGGAGCTCCACCACAACTGGCAAATTAATAATTTACATTACTGAAGGAAAAAAAAAAAAACAAACCCAATCTACACAGCCTTGAAGACAGTACTGAAGTCTCTGACTTCCAAACATTAAAAATTGTAGTTTATGCTATTAAAACACAAAGCAAGCTCAGTGTTACACACCAAAACAATACGTTTACAGAACTCAACATACGGGATTGAATCACAACAAAAAATAATTATTCTGTCCTGAAGATTGGCAGCTCCTCTGCCCTAGAGGGAAGCACTTTTGAACAGATTGGGTTTTATGTGAAGAGAGGGATAACGTTTCCATATGGAAGGCTGGCTTGGTTTGGGTTTCGGTTCATTTTGTTTTTTTCTTTTTGGGGTTTGGTTTTTTTTTTTTTTTTTTTTCCTTATATGACACGTGCATTTTGAACGTAGCAGTAAATTAGGCGTTCTCATGAATGTTCACAGCGGCGTGCTTGGCACTGAAGCGTTCAGATGTGAGAGAGACCCACAAACCACACATACTGGAAACTACAGGTCGAGAATTGTTGTCCCCACCAGCTTCGAGGCAGCATGCTGCCTGAAGACCAACCAACGCTGTTCACAACTCTGTTTTGCTTTCTACAAGTACGTTTTGCTTCAGGTTGGGAAAAAACCTTTCATTGTTTGTAACATGATCTGTCCCAAGCTGTTCAGCATTCTCTAATAACCAAAAATCTTAAGAGAGTGTAAAGGGAAATCACTGCCTGGGTATTACACCTTCGGCCAGCGGCAGCATTAGTAGAACAGCCGCCCAACGCAAACGCCCAAGAATACTTGCAGTAAAGTACGGAACGCCTCATAGGGCATATATGTCCTTTTCAAGGTAACTGCCATGAGGTACCAGGGTCTGGTCTTCCCTACGGAGATCGTCTCCACCACAAAACGTTTATCCCCTGAAGGGAAGGAACAGATACAGTCAAATTCCAAGAGAGCAGATCTTGGAGACACAGGGAGGGACCCAGCCACCATGATCACGGCCTGAGTTCACATTGCAAACACTGTCTATATAGGATGTGGAAGGTATGGAAAAAAAAAAAAAAA
>VXBH01005243.1:300833-322202 GCA_013400035.1 Rynchops niger
AAAAAAATCAAAGATACTGTGTATTGCAAGTAAGGAAGTTGAGCATCCATCCAAGGAGGAATCTGTTTTCCTCTCTTCAACCGCAGTTTCAGGAATCTTACAGAAGGCAAAGAGTAGCCAGAGTGTCTACTAGTGACCGATGAAACCAGAAGAGAACTTCTAGCCATCACAGCAGTAATAGTCTTGCAAAAATAGTAGCTGGGGCAAAAAATACAACATCCGATGGAAACTGATCATGTATGAAAGTGAGATCTGTTCCCCTGGACTATCAGGGACCAAATTCATAAATGCAGGAAGCTGTATCCTCTCCTAAATTCCAACAATTTTTTGTTTGGGTTTTTTGTTTTTTTTTTTTCCCCTAGGCTGTGATGATTAGCCAAAAATGTGACTTGCTGATGGAAGTCCCTCAGGTCCACCACTCTGGGCTAACGTGCTTCTCTTCTACATGGAGAAGAAGCGTTGTTTATTTTACCTGTTCCTGCCTCCCACCTCTTCCCCCTGCCTTTTATTCACCACCGTAAACCACAATTTTCATTTCCTTGCCTTAGCCCTGTAGCAGCAGTTCTGTAACTACCACAGAAATGACTGCAATCAAAACAATCCCTATTCTACCAGCTCCAGTAATAAAAGATCAGGCTACACGTATCCTGAACATATTCATAGATTTGCTTAAACCTTCCCTTCACGCCTCCCACCTACTGAAGGCTAAACCACCCATTTCCTGACAGAGATCAGCATCTCTTGTCTACCATCCTTCATTAGCTAATTTCAAAGCAATTTACAAAATAAAGAAGAAAAGGTCCGCGTCAACAAGATAATGATGGCTCAGAGCAAGAGGGGACTTGTCTGTCACGAGGAAGTAAAATATGGGTAATTTCAAGAATGCAGGCCTGCCCACCTTAGCGGTTTTTCGCATGTGTTTGGCAAATCTGATTTTTGGTTTCAGTACGTAAGTGCCCTCCATCTCTTCTGGGATTTGGCTTCCAACTACAGTCCTTAATTTCACGAGATGGTTGTAGTGGTAAGCTATACGGATAACAGGTTATCATAATCAGTTCCAAATATTCCAGGCCGTGTGCGCGACGAGGAAATTAAGCCACAGCAGCTTTTCACGCAGAGCTAAGCCAAACCAGTTTAACACTTACGTACGGTCACAGGTATCTATGGCAACAGCAAGTTATATCACATTGCCACCGTCCTCGCGCTTGTTCCTTCCTTGACTTTTATGCAATCTACGGGCTGGGACTGAAGAGACCCACGAGGGCATCAGTCGAGACCCCTCCCGAACTGCAGCCCACATGGAGTCCCTCCGCACGCAGCAGGCTTTCCAGAGCCGGGTATCGAGGCAGATAGCAGAAGTCCTGCCCTCGCACCTTCCAGAAGGGATTTCCAAAAGTTAACATGCCTTGCGGTCAGCAACTTTGGTTTTGTTAGTTTTTCGCCGTATAGTTTTCACCTCCTCTGCCCTGATTTTTCCTCTCCGTTTATGGCACTTCCCTGGGCTCTGCCGTTACCGGCTCGTACACCCACGCCTGCCGACCCCAGAAACGCCTCTGGTCCCAGAGTCACCGCAACTCCTCCCAGCTCCCGTCTCTTCCCTAACACTTTTCTAACGTTGCTCCCCCAAATTAAGCTGCTGTTCTAGATCCGCTCTTGCTATCGCAGAAAGCAGCGTGTTGCTGCTCCTTTCTTCCAAGGCTCAGCATTAACACATCACTGTAGCTGGCGTTTCTGCTGCCTCATCATGTCACACAGTCACGCCTGTTTGTTAGTCCTGTATTACCCCTACATCTCCCGGAGCTTTACGAGCCTTCCCCCTCTCAGTTCTGATTAATTTATCTTGGATTACAAACCCTAAAGTCATTAGCTTGTCCTTTGACGGAACGAATCTCAAAGTAGTTTTTTGGCTGCATTTGGAATTTCTCTAGATACCTTTGAATTTTTTCCTTGGCATTTAGAGAGGCATCTAATTTAGTATAATCTGCCACTTTTAATACAGCACTGTTTGTTCACTCTTTTAGATCATCAGGGGACATATCAGCATCAAGAAAAATGAAAAAGAGATGATGAGTTACTGAAACTCCCTTCAAATCCCCCTAGGAGCGAACAAGACATCCTCTTCTTCATGAGGCCGAAGGTGCTGAAGCATTTAATGGGTACTGAAGCCAGGGGAGGGCACAGCTACGGTGGCGACGCTCACAGACTCCCCAGCAGACATTCAGACATCCTCCCAGAGAATTCAAGACATACAATATTGCATTTAATTGCCCTGATCCAGAAGACGAATAACAGAAAAAGAGAACTTCTGGAAATGTAGAGTCAGGATTGAAAACAGTAACTCTGTATTGAACGCATTTCCATTCCCGTTATCAGAGCAAGGGCCGGTAAGACACAAGAGGGTAGTTTCTTAAATATTCAGGAGCAGAAATAAGTCATTAAAACTGTACATATTACTGATGTTTAGAACTTCTTAGAAATAACCGAGAAACTCTCCAGGGCTTGCCATTTACCCAGCTATGACTTACTGCGGTGTGAAACACAGGCTGCACGCGAGCGTTCAACGTGCAGTCGCTATTACCTGCTCTGCGTTTTTGAAACGACACTCCAGAAGCTGGGAGAAGCCACGTATTTTCAGAGATAACTTGACAAAGTCCAAGATGCAAAATATCTTGCAATTATAAACAATATACCCATCAAAAACAAAGCCAAGAAACCTTCCAAGATAACTGACAGGAGAGAACACGTCTTTCTGAAGATTAGAATGACAAGTTAATAAATTATTTTAAGTGATAAACCCAGGCAGGAGCAAACACACACAAAAATCTTAGAATAATCCAGGATAATTCGCAGTGGCTCAAAAATACTTGCAAAACGTTCATTGTTCACTTGCTCAGAATGCTGATTAACACATTACAAAACCGCGTCAAAACGTTACCAAGCTCCAAGTTCAGATCCCCCAAACTCTTCCAGAAACCACTAGATTCATGAAAACGAATTGTGAAAGAATTTCATGTTCTCTCCTCAAAAATGGGAAAAAAAAAAAANAAAACAATCCCCACAACAGCATTGGTGACGTCCCGCACCGTCTGGAAACTACAGCCAGGCACTACCTGAGCACTTCTAGCATCAGAGCAGGCCTCAGGAACAGCAGAGCGCACGGTTCGCTTTTCAGCACTCACGAGCCAATCACCAAAAAAAGCCAGACTTTCCCAGGTTTTCTACAGAATATTTCGGATTTCAGTTCTATTAAATTATTCTTTTACTGAGATACTCCTAAATGACAGCCACTACATAGTGCTGAAGTTTACTTAATTTCTCCTTATTACTGGCCATCTTCAAATCCTTACCCTTTCCTCAGCATGATTTATGCAACCCGTTATTTTCCCAGCAATCTCAGCAGAATCACAACTCCTCAAAAGCTCGTTTAGCTAATAGGAGAAAACGTTATTTACCGCCTCGCTGTACCAGGCTTGGCAGTACGTAAAACAGCGAAGACACAGTTCGCAGCCCCGTGGCCTAAGCGTACAAGACACTGACAGTCAGTTACAGGCGCAAAAGAGCATTTCCGTAAAAACAGATAAGAAAATGCAAGTGCCGTGATTTTCATGAGTCTGGAGAGTCCGAGCTGTCAAGTGCCAGTAGGGTGTAAGGTGATAACTATCCAGGAGATCGAGCTTCTGCCTACCCAGTTCATTTGCTGCGCAGCTTCTGCCCTGCAGGACATTGCGTAAGGGGGACATTAAGAGGGGGGAAAAAAAAGAAGATCCATGACAAAGAGCAGACAAGGAGAACAGCGAAGAGAACAAGCTGTTATTTCACCACAGATTTTTTTTTTTTTTATTCGGCTTTTCTTCCAAGGAAGTCTAAAAGTAACATTTATCTCTAAAGTCGCACTGCTGTTCTTTGAAGATATCGCTAAAACGCGGCGGTGGCCCAGAATTTGGCAAAAACAACCCCCACCAACAGTTCGGAAATATGGCCCTGCTCCTGCTGTGTGTTCAACAACCTTCTCTTACACACACATTCAGCCTAACCCATTTGATCTCTGCCTTCAAAAATTCCATAAAATCCAGGATTAGATGCTTCTGCAACAAACCGTGGGTGCCAGCCTTTTCCAGAGATCGCACCCTGATCCAGCTTTTCTGGAATGACACATCCCACCTCCTTGTACAGCTCTTCCATACATATGTCTTTTACCCTACTCGGTGCGTAGGGTCAGCCCGTAGGGAGGCTCCGAGGATCAGCCGTCCAGGGAGGTAAAATAAACCCCATTTGTATTTACCAGGCACCTCGGAAATGATTAACGGATATTCTCAGGTCCTTCGTGAAGCACTTGCTGCAGTTCTCATGTTGTGAGAAGCAAAATAAATAAAATAAAATAAAATAAAATAATAGTCAAACAGATTAATGTCTTGGGTCTGAGAGATTGCAGATCTCATGGCCGCGGAGATCAGCCGCTGCACCGACCAGACACGGCTACGCTGCAACAGTTCCTCCTCGCAGTCCTTCAGAGCCTCACAAACAGCAGTGTGGAGGAACACTTGCTTCGTTTCTCTGCTAACTCGGCTCCTTCGTAATGACTACGCCTGAAGTTCTTGAAGTTTTTTTACGAGGAAGAAGTGAACCTCCCCCCAGACGTGCAGCAGTTCGACATCTTGTGCTACCTGCCACGTTTGAAAGCTTCAAAGTGCAATATCTTGCTTTCCCCTTTCACTCCATCTCACCTGACTGCAATATTTTTTTCAGCATCTACAATAAGACTGCCTTCCTTACAGCCTGGAGAAAAAAACCATGACACCGATTCTTCATTCGGCTCTAGCTGAGAATTTGGATCCCTTGCTTGGGACTTTAAATGAACGTGCCCTTTCTGAAACGCATGAAGTGCAGAGAGCAAGGGGTAAAGCCGCATGGGAACACCCAGGCAGCGCCACGACATCTGCTTCGATCCCAAGTACCTGCCCAGCGCTGGCAAACTCATGGAAGCAGCTTCGAAAGCTGCAAGGGTTTCAGTCCTGTGGTTCAAAACCACACAAAGCGTATGTAAAAACCATATCACGGAATGGTTGGGGTTGGAAGGGACCTTCAAGATCATCTAGTTCCACCCCCTGCCCTGGGCAGGGACACCTCCCACTACATGACTGGATATTCTGTATTTTAGGGTCAGCCAGCAAAGCACATGGAAGGTGTTTTCCTGAAGCTTCTTCGGATCTCTCAACGCCTCATTTCCTCAACAACACAAGCTCCGCATTCAACTCCAAACGTTGTATACAACACGCAGGCATTAAACCTTAAACTGAGCGCACAGCACACTCTGGAAAGCCTGTGATCTTCTAAATTAACATATGACATGGAAATACCATTTACTGAACCATTTGAAAACTTGGTTCAAAGCATACAGACATGTGGTGGTAAATTCCTACACAACTTTCCATCCAAAAGCACACTCATTTCTATTATTTCTGATAACGTAAGGTGCCTGGAGATAGACCATTCCCAGCCAGAACACCAACATACCATATTTATCGAGCCCAGAAACAAGTAATTCTCAATGACGTGGTGCATTTAGTTTCGTTCTGCTGAAACGGCCCTTTGCATGCCCCTCTTTCCAGACTCTGGGACAAGGGTCTGTAACTGTCCCCCATCAATCAGCTCTTCCTTTTCTCCTGTGGACTGACAGCCAGTGCCATCTGAAAACTTTCTTCTGCGTTGTTTTGCTTTTCAGTTTTCTCATATTCGTTATATTCCATAGGGCTAGGCAGGACAGTCATTCAAGAACTAAAGCGAAAAACCAAGATCTGGTGTTTCCCAGTTTCTCAGCTTATCTGCTCCTTGTCTCTCTTTCAGACATACCCAGACCTCCAGAAAGGCAGGGTAGAAAAGTCTCTCTTTTTCCCTTGCCTCTGCATTTCTAACACAAGTTTCTGGAGTGAAGGTTGTTCTTTTCTCAAATTAAGTTTTCATGTGGAAGTTTAATGGCTTCTCACAGGTCCCTTTTATCACCTTTCCTCCAGACCTGCAAAACCAGGTGACTCGCAGCTGCTGTGGGTCAGCCCCCTGGAAGGAGGTCATCTTATGGGGCTCTCCGGGGTTGCCATTTCAGGGTCAAGAAGGAATTTTTCCAGGATGACCAACCTGGCCAAGGAGGCAGGATAGGACTCTGGTCTGGGGGAAAGGAACATAAATTTCTCCCTATTCCAGGAAAATACAAATGAGAGTAAAAAGTCCCGGTGTTGCGTGATGACCTAGTTCTCAGAGGTCAAAAGTAATTAGGCAAACCGAAGGTCTTTTAGTTCACTGCTAAGGGCTAACCTGCAAATGGAAAGGTTTGGTTGAAGGCAAGGGTACCTCAGACAAAGCGAGCGGAGTCCTGAATATCCAGGAGACTGGGTCTTCCCTGGAGGAATTGTCCAGTGATACATATAAAGGGAACGCTGGGTACATACTTGCATACACATATACGGGCAGTAAAATATATCTCACATATGTACATGTACACACACATAGATGTGTGTATATAAAAACATCCCTTAAAGTTACTGCTTGGGTATTTCAATTTAATATCAGTTTCAGTATCACCCTTTATCTATGGTGGAGCCAAAACACAAAACATTTAAACCAAGTTGTGTTTAACTCTCCAGCTGTTCCATTCCCCCAGAGGCAGCAGTATATAGGAGATTTTTGCTATTACAGCCTTAATAAATCATATTTTATATCAGTGCTACATTGCAAACCCTCCTTGGATTTATTGATTCGTTCTTTTTTTCCTTAGGTCAAGTTAAAACTTTCTCGTGCAGATAAATACAGCTTCAGAGCTAAGAGACGACCTGAAGCACATTCAATTTGAAGTCTCTTTCTGCGTACTGTCTTGTAGGTTATGCTACCTGATGGCCAAAATTGAGAAGCTAAAATCCATCTTCAGAGATAATTAAAAAAATTCAACTGTGAAATGAAATTATCAGCATGCCGCCTTTTAACTAACACGATCAGAGTTACAAAAGCTGTGAGCTTACACGGTTCTCACCACTGTAAGTCCCTGCGGAACTGGGAGCTTTATAAAGGATTCCAATCCAAACCCACAATATTTGAGCATGCCTGAAACACACAGAAGCAAGTTGTTTTATTTTATTGAGGGATCATACCAGGAGACACCACCAGACCATCCAACGTGACAAAACCCAAAGACTTGTCGGATCAAGGACTTAAAAAGCTATTACTACACCTGCGGCACAGTCCTGTAACCTTATTTTGAGCTCTTCCTCTTGCTTTTAGCGGGCTCGGTGTTACAGTGAAACAAAATGCACAAAACCACGAGTTCTTCCACATCCCGCTTGAGCAAAACACAGAGTACCCAGCTCTTATACACAACAAGCCTCATGAAAATAAATGCTAAAGCTGTGCTGAATCGTTTATTAATTAACCACTAGTGCCCTAGCTGGGCTTATCGTCTTACTCCTAAGTATCCATATACTTTTCTTGTGCGTGAGCGTTTTCACCACATCCATCTCAAAATTTGGAAAATTAAAATTCCGTCTTTGGCTAAAAAAAGTAAAATATACTTCCCCCAAACCTATATACATGTTGGAAGGAAGAGGTTTCTGTTTCTAACAGTCTTTAGCTTGCAAAGTACCTTTTCAGTGACACAGGTTCCGGAGTTCCTACAGAGTCTGAAGCAACCGACAGCGCTCCCTGTAGCGGGAGGCTGCGCGCCTTTGGTTTGTTTGGTACAGAATAAAGAACGAATACTGATGGGCTTTTGGACGTGAACTTACTGCCCTGCACTTGCACCACTGCCAGCTACACGGGAATCCATCGCCGAAAAGTTCTGATTTAAGACTATTTCAACACAGGCGGCCCCGGCGCTCGCTCCTGCAGTGGCCTGGGATAAACAGTCCCAGCGTAATCCCGATGCGCTGACAAATGTCAAATGACAAATGGCTGGCAAATTGCTCTCCGGGATCCCGGCTACACCGCTTGCGGCCCTGGAAATCGTCTCTGGGATGCTGGTGTTTACTGCACAGATTTGAGAAACCCAGTAACACAAGCCCTCGAGGCAGAGAGTAATGGAGCTAAACAACAAAGGTCAGCAGCTAGAAATTACTCTTGAAGGAAAAACAAAAGCAGGATCACAGAGAAAGATTTTATCATCTCCTGGAAAACCCCTCTTCCAAAGTGTGCTGCCTTAGTAAGAAAAGGCCTTAAATATTTTGATGATGCTTCGGTTTCTAGCTTTCTGTTTACTGCTTTAATAAAGACACAAATTACGTTAACACTTTTAAATGAAAAAATGAGTTCTTTAAATAATCTCAAAGCCCGTAGCAAGTTCAATTCCGTACTCTTTAAAAAGCAGCTTGGCAAAAGGGGCTGAAGTTGTTTGTACCGGTTCGATGCTGCCGTTTGAGCGCAGCCACGCGGCCAGCCCAGCTCCGCGCCCGGCGCCCTTCGGTGCTGACACAGCAGCTGGGCCGGGCACCAGGAACGCTGACGGATCACCAGCTCTGCCCCTGAGTTTGCGTACAACAGGAATAACAAGATTTATTCTCCCCACCGAAAGAACGTACTTTGAAATCTATCGCTCGCTGTAACAGCATAACCACCTCCCTCAGTTATCCACTGAATTAAATGAGGTACGGTTGCAAGAATCCCTACCGAAGACAAGATGACACTCAAGCCTTCAAAATAATATCTTTCAACTGCTCGGCACCCTGGATTACCGCTGCCATGCATATTCAATGGGCTTTTACCAGATATGATCATGAAAACGCTAAAAACCCCCAACCACTGGGGCAGCTGCCCCACGCGTACGCACATCCTTTGCAACGGACGCTGCTGCGAAACGCCAACTGCTGACAGTCACCATCTTATCTTATTGGTGTCCTCATTCTCCAGGCAAGTCAGCCACTGATTTCCTGATCCTTTCCCGCGTTCACCATTTCCCCCGTGCCTGCAACATCTGAATTTTCTTCTTGGCAACCACAAGGCTCTGTGACATTCGCACTTCTATCTTCATTTCAGAAGCGTTTGAGGAGCGCCACAGGAAAGTCAGAGGTACAGTGAAGCAGAAGGAAAGGCAAGTGCCTCCTGGTCTGCCCAGGGATGGATTGCCATGGAGATGGCACCTCCTGGCTGAGGAGGCTTGTCTAAGCACATTGCCGCTTGGTACTCGTGCTCTTGTGACACGCTCCAGCTGACTTGCCATTGGGCAGGATGCCATCCAAAGGGACTGGAACAAGGGTGGATGGTTAGCAAACGTTCTTCCCATAAATCATTTTTGCTGGTGGTAGCAACATTTAAATGGCACTCCTTCCTGTTCCTGAAGAAACAGGTCAGGGCTTGATCTCTGCCAAGGTAACAGAGCTCTGCCGTTACTGCCCATTCTCCTGCCGCGGTGGCACGGCACACCTCACCCGCACGCTCCTCCGTGCTTCCTTAGCTCCTGTGTCTTTATGTTTACGCTCAGGACAGAGAAGACAGGTTTTCACCAACCTCAGAGGGAGTGAGTAGCTTAGGCAGCCCCTTTTCTAGGCTGTTTGATTGCTGATGCACAAGCATGTCCCATGGCAGCCTCCATTGCTTTGCTCTGTATTCACCAGGTCAGAAGCGAAGGGTATTCGTTCCCTTTTTTTTCCCGTTTCCATCCAGATATGTTCTTCTCTCCTTCCTCTCTTCAGGGTCCAAAATGCTTGCGATGACATCCAAAGCAGACACAAGGATATGCACAAGCAGATAGCCACCAGGAAACAGCAGTCAGTGAGAAGATGCTCTTCCAGAGGGCAATGCAGGCAGGAACCTGATTTGGGTTTCCACATCGCTCTCCGAAGGTGCCTGCCTTTCTTCGTGCCACAGCTGAGTTGGTTCAGGTGATCGGCTCCCTGACTTAAGACACCACAAATGCCTGAATGTTGGGGTGCCACCTCCCTCCGCTCCAATCAATCTCCAAAAAATCCTCATCTTTGCCAAGCCTTGTCTCTACACAAGGGCTCTCCCTCCTTAGACAGCTTCCCCCAGACGCAGTTGCCCAGGACAGATAATGCTCTGTACGAAGACACAGAACATTATGGCAAGAAGGAAAAACACACTAAATCAAGGGGAAATCAGGATCCTCCCCCGTGCACTGAGTCTCATTACAAATCCCCATAAAGACCATGATTTTCCAAGCAAGCAACATCTCTTCTACAAAAGAATTTGAAACGTAATGATGCCTCTTACAACTCAGAAAAACAATCACCGTGGCTAATTAAATCATTCGTAATAAAAAAAAATGACACATTCTGACATGCACAAGGAAAGTGCGAGTGTTTAATACCACACCCTGTGATAAAGAATAAACAGTTGGCTCGTTCTGTAATATCAGTCTTAGAATTCAGAGCAGCTGATGAATATGCTTTTGGGCAAAGTGCACAGTAACCGGTTACCTCCCCGCGGACAGCAGGAAAGCTGACTCACCGAGAGCGCTGCTACCCCGGCATCATCCAGCATCAGCCAGCAAAAGTCACACACACAGGAGGGGGGGCAACAGGCTGCCCTGAAAAGGAAAAGTTTCGTTTTGCTGAAGGAAAAAAAGAAATCAATGTATCCTCAGTAATTTCGAAGCCATCTGACACACATGAACTTTAATTCTAGGTTGCTAAGTCAGAGCTATTAAAAACCAGGGCTTCTTGTAGCGATTTAGTGACTTGCACTGTTCTAATTTCAGCCCAAGTTGGCAAGGAGAACTGGGGAGAAAAGCAAACAAAATATCTATGCATCCATGTGATCTTATTTTTTTTTCCTAAATAAAAATTAGTTCCCACACATCAAGGCAGATTCTGAAGTGCCACATTCATTTTTGGCTCCTAGCAACTGTTACATAGATCTGGTCCAGAAACAGAGAAGTATTTTTGTACGCATTTCCACAAAATTACTCTTTTGTCTGTTCCAGTTCAGAACTGTATCAATACGAAGAAGAACAAGATTTCTCAGAAACGTCCACCCTATTAAAACGTGAAATTTTGTTGAAAATATCCCTGAGATGGCAAATTTTCTCCAGCTTCCATCAGCCCCAATAACCGAGTAATAAAAAGGAACAGTCACCCCGCTTCCTCGAGGTAGCAAGATTCCGTCTCTCCAACAGTGACCGAGGACCCAGGCTCTCTACCACATCCCTTTGCAGGGTCTCTCCTCCAGAAGCAGTTCAGTAGGACACGCCGTTCGTCCTCCACTCTCTACATTCCTATACCATTCTGAAATCATACCTCTGATCAGACATCCATTTCCCCTCCTGCCCCAGCCCCCACCCTCGAGCAATCAAAAATGGAAAGGTTGGGGGAGGAAGAAATGAAGCCGAAAGCCAACCTCCTCAGGCATGAAATTTTGGCTCTGGCTCTTACCATCCTGCAAGGCCACAGCCACCCCAGGGCGATGTGACAACTCTGGGGGCATCTCCTCGGTAACGCACCCATCGGCGCCCGGCAGCGAGCATCAGGAACCTTTGGCGAGCAGGTGAAAGAAAAGGCCGAAAAAAAAGTAAATTGTGGCTCCAAGGGAGAAGCGTAAGCTCACTCTCGGGCATGAGATGATGAAATGAAATGCCGAACTTCACCCTAACGATATGAATCACGCATTTGGCCCTCAGACAAACGTCTTGTCTTTCTTCACTATTTAATGTGAAAGCATTTTCACTGAGAAATCCTGCCGCACAGCAAGGTCGTACTGCTCCGAAGTCTTTCACACATTCCAAGTAAACACTCAAACACAGCCTACCTACCCAAACCACGTAACCTTTGCGAGGGAAACCACGCAGCACAGCTAAGGCTTTTTTACACGACTGATACCCTGAGTACATGAGCACGGATAAGACTCTCAAATCCGTCTGTGGGCGAGAGCTCACTACGAGCCAGAGGAACTCTGCAGCAATCCACGCTGGAGCAGCGACCTGCCACCACAGGCTCCGGGAGGTCTGTGTAAGCAGGTCCCAGCCGGCCACCAAACGTCCCCGGCTTTGAGCAAGTCGTATTGCCACTGGTTTCTCCCCAGCTGAACCAGTAAAGAGGACGTTTCCTGGACTATCTTGCGATACTACAGCAGAGCCACACGAACAGTGGTTACACCCGCACAGCTGCTTTACGTTAACACTAAACTGCCCTAAAAGCAGAGGGTTTTCAGCAGAAACTAGAGATACCATGATCTGTGAACTTACAAATAAGTGAGTTACGAACCACATGTCCAGGTCTTTCCATGATCTGTGATAGAAAGAGGGTAAATTAGCAATGACATTGTAGAGGTCATGCCTAAACGACTCAGGAGTCTCCGCTCCACTTACGAAAATGACAATTAGCAAAAGAATCCCAGGAATGAGAAGCGCCTGCAGCAAGAGAAGCCTGAGCACGGCACATTTTGGCAGCCCTGCGCGAGCTTTAATGGGGCAGCTGTCGGGTAGGAGCAGCATCGTGGCGACAGAGGGAAACGGGAGCTCCTGATCTCCTGGGAGTGTGTCGTCGCATTGAGCGCGGCGGTTTGGTTACCTTCCCACGGTGAAACGTTACTCTGCTGTTCTGTTCAAGACAGGAGCAAGTCTAGTATAGGTCTTTATTTGCCATAGACATACTCCTATCTCTATCCCGTGAGAACGTTCTCTAGTGCTGTCAGCGCTAGGACCCGGCAACACAATTTCTTCCTACAAGCAAGTCAGGCTGCGGCAAGAGCTAAATAAATTCAAACCAAACTGCAGGACACGTGCCTCTGCAAAGGTCTCCTCTCAAAAGTTCCTAAGGAGCGGTATCTGGAATGGAAAGCAAGAGACGAGCACGGCAAAGGAGAGGAGAGGGAGAAAGACAAGAGGGAATGATACCATTTCACTGTAGGAAATGCAGAAGAGACGGGAGTGAATGAGAATACACCGCACGCCGAACATGCTGAACGCTACAATAAATGCCAAAAAATGGGACAGATACAGAGGACACAAAAATACAGCGTGTTCCCCTTAATTGCATGCTCTTTTGGTGTCAAGCAAAAAAGAATAAAAATGAAAAACTTACTCCTTCCATAAACTAGACTTGTAATAAAAGTCAGGGCCTCGGGCTTGCCAGAGTTCAGCGTGTCGGCGCTCCAGGCGCCCCAGAGAGGTAGGGAGCCCCTCCCCAGCCTGCCCTCTCCACGTCGCTTCCTACGTGACCGCCTTTCCCCACCATAAAGTACCGGGAGAAGCGCCCTCTGAACGGAAGCCACACGTTATCGGCGGGGAGGAGGGATGAAGCGGGCAGCAGCTGCTCGCAGGCGCACGGCTGAACAAACTGCCCTCGGGACGGACCATAGGCACAGCCAACCAACCAGCCCTACAAGGGAGGCCTGGGGCCAGCAACAGCCCCAGACAAGACCCTCTTGTGCCCACAAGCACAGCTCTTCCCTCTAAAACGTGTTTAGAGGTGACAAACCCACCACCTCTCCATCTGACTTTCGCCTAGATCCTGGGTTTACCGGTGGCTTTTACCTCCTGGCCTGCCCTGAGGCTTCCTTTGGGGAACGAGCACCCGGGTTGATGTCCAGACCAGCAGAAGGAGACAGAAGTGGGCTGGTGCTCCTGCCAGTCCCCGTCCCCTCCAGTCCCCCCACCTCCAGCCTGGCCGGGGAGAGCCACGCGGACGGGGCTGCTGGAAGGGCCGGCCTCACCCTGAGCTACCATTACTTTGGTCCTCTCTCCCCAAATCCCTGCTGGAGCCTGAGCATGCTTCTCCCCTTGGCTCTTTGTAATCCTTGCTTGCATCTTTTGTCTACAGATGTCAATATATTCCCTCCTACCCTCTCCACAGAATGATGCATATGCACAAGCCCTTACTTTCCCGCCCCCCCCTCTCAAATTTCCACCTCTCTTTCCTTCTATCAAAGTACTTCTGGTCCTCTCACCACCTCCAGCACAGAACAGCACTACATTTTTAGCACACAATACTTAACCTCCCTATTTATGCTTTTCTTTTTGTTTGGTCTATGATGTCTAGGGAGAAAACATTTCCATTAATGGCCAGGGCATTAATTCAGAGTCAGAAAATTTTAGTACCCTGGATGCCAAATTCTCATGATGATATCACTCTTCCACAAAAAATCCTCTACATTAAGTAGGAAAAAAATGCACATACGTGCATATGTAGAGTGAGAAACCACAGGCACAGAGTCCTCAGGAGCAGAAAAAGGGCTGGGCAGAGCTAGGCAGAGAGGCTGCGCCCACGAGCCCTGCCCTGGCTTACGATGCTGCTGCTCAGACGTGGCCGTGCCACTCTCTGGGCACTTGGGCACGTCTACACCGCCTCATTCCACCTTCGCTAGCACACTGCATGCAGCACTCTGCCACGCGGTTATTTTAACCCACCGCTGCTGTGAGCTAATTAGCCCCACTAAAAGCCAAGATGGTCAGGAATAACAATTAGTGCTTTATCACTGAGGAAAAGCACCACGCTTTTGCAGCTGCCTCGGTTGGCGCTTTCTAAACACAACCCCACAGCCACCTCCGTCTAAGAGTAGTCCAAGCCCTGCTTCGGCTCGGAAACAGCCTGCCACCGCGGGAGGTGTAAAAGCCAGCCCGCTCCTGGTTGCCAGGAAGCTGCTGCGGAAACCCCAGGCGGCACCCAGAGCCCTGCCAGGGGTGGTACAACCACCAAACCTCACCGTCTCTGCCAGGGTCACAGAGCTGCGGGAGGCGCTGAGTGCAGACGGACAGTGCTCCCGCAGGGAGACGAACGTCCTTCTCCTTCACCACCTCCTCGCTCACAGCTCCAGCGCTTGACGGGCACAGGGCACTGCCCCTGCTCTCCAGCAGCCCTGGTAAGACAGTCGTCCTACAGCTTACACCCTGCGGGCGGTTCTTCCCTCCCAGGGCTGGCAGTTGTCTCGGCAGCAGACAGTACGGCATCCTGCAGGGGCGCGGGAGGCAGAGGAAGACCCGTCCCCTCCTCACTCTGCCCACGCACGCGCCCACCGCAGGCAGTGGCGCCCACGGAGAGGTGACCTGGGAGGGATAACAGTAGAGCACATCCATGCTGCAGTCACTGTTAGGATGTTCAACAGCAAGGGAAAACAAGTTTAATCTCCTATATTCAAGGCATACACTGTCTCAGACACAGAAAAACAATAGCAGCAATACTTCACATAGAAGAACAGAACCACCAAACAAATTTGGCAGTCCAGCCAATTCTGTGCAGACGTCCCGAAAAAAATAACAATTCATACTACACCGAATACCGTTTTGCCATTGTGTTATCTACACGTTTTTTCACATAGACATTGAGTACAGCATTTCCAGCAACATATGTGGATTGTAGTATCTTCTCCATATGGAAAGTTCCAAGATAATGGGCACTTTGGAAATATGGCAAAGGAGCGAGACGAGATGCTGACTGGTTAGTGCAATTCTTGACACGTCAAGTATTCCTTTAAAGTACTAAATGAGCTTATTAGATAATATTATTATTATTGCATTAAGACAAAAACATTAAATATTGTATTTATTTAGGGCAGGAGCTTCAAGAACACCCGAGTTATTGGGCAAAGCAACAATTACAAGGGGTCACAGTCCTTGCAAGGCACTCCCTCTCCTCCCCTATTCTTTTTCTGCCGTGATCTACAAACTGTTAAAACTTTCCAACAAAACGTATTTGCCGACCATTCCCGCACAGGGAAGCGTCGGTCGCGTCACCCCGGCAGCGTCCGGACAGCCACGAGAGCTGCTGGGGGAGGCGCAGCCTGCGCGGGGGCAGGTGCCGGGTCCCGCTGCCCGCATCAATAGCGACGGGCTCGCTCCTCCTACGGAAGACAGCGCTGCGAATCACCGTGCCATCCTCAGGCTTTGAAGGGCGCCCAACTGAAATTCAGCTATGATAAACTCGGGTCTAATCCTGTTAGGTTTTGGTACGGACTTTAAAGGAGAAGGAGTTTAATTCTTAAATTCGTGCTCCCCGCAACACTAAGTATATGGGTTAATTACAGGCAGCCCCTCTTTCCGGTTAGTTTCATTTTTATTTTGCATATAAAAATCAATTCTCCGTACGTATTATAAGCACGCTACCTCTGGATTCCCTGAACAGGGTGCGGACAGCAGCGGTAAGGGAAGTTTAAACAAGAAAATCATTTGCACAAGCGCTGTGAGAAGTCGGAATAGCTGTACCATAATGAAAACGTGTTGGAATGAATTCATTGCCATCTGTCTTTATTTTGCTAGCCAGCTCAATCAGACACCACAAATATACTCAAACACGAGAAAAATATTTAAATTATTTGTGCTACGTCATTTTTCAACATGTAACTCTCCGCATCCCTGTTTTTATTGGTATTGAATGCCCATCGATAGCAGGGAATTCAATCGTGCCCAGCCTTTGGAATACACCTATGCAACTTCAAATCCACGTTATCAGCATAAAGGCAAAAAAGGCCCCCAGTAAAAGCTACAGTATTACAAATATTTTAAAGATATTCAAGGCAGCATGACAAAAAAATACCAAAAGAAACATTGTTCCTCAGAGTCAGAGTAATTAAAAAGCCCTGCAGCTTTTGTAATTGTTGGATAGGAAAAAGCCCACATAGCTGTACCACAACAGTTCTCATGCAACGCGTAACCCTCCCAAAGGAGACGGAGACGACGGAGAAAGAGGCAAAGCGAGGGAAGAAGGCAGACCGTTAAGAAAAACACGGAAAATAATAAGGAGGAACTGTCTGAAAACAATTAATGGCAGAGGAGGAAACAAACGCAGAGCTCTGCCCCCCGCAGAGCTGCGGGATGGTGCCCCGGTGCCAGGCTCCCCCCGCACCCCGTCCCTCACCCGCGGCCCTTCCCAGGCAGCCCCAGCCATTCCCATCCACGTGGCGCCAGGGCAGGAGAGGGAGGACGGCTTCGAGGGGAGACCACGCTGCCCGGGGGAGACGGGGGTTACTAGACAACGTCAGCCTCAGCAGCTGCCCGGAGGCAGCTCATTCCATTCCATCCTTCACACTGAAAGACAGCTTCGGCCCTTCCAGCCCGCAGAGGCAGAGCCGCAGCGAGCGCCGTCCCCGCGAGCAGGCGAGCTGCCCGTGCGTCCATCACACGGCCACCGGCTGCAGCCCGCACCTAAGGAGCTTCCATTTACTGCAGAGAGGACTCGGCGGCAGACGGCGGCCCCGCAGCACGCCAGGTGGGAGGTCGTGCTCAGGAGCCGGTACAGAGCGAGGGTTTATGGCACATATCCGTTCCAGAGCTCGACTTATGTCAAAAAACAAAGGTGTAACATTACAAAGGTGAAGCGCGTCCCCTCCTCTCAGCACGCCATCACAGTTGTCTTCTCAAACATCAACAGACACCAAGCAAACACCAAACTCTTCTCACCCAGACCCACCTTCCTCTGCTCAATGCTCCTCCTCCACCGGGACACAAACAGGGCAAATCTTCAGCAAGAGACAGCAATTCGAAGGATGCAGAACGACGGATTCCTAACGGCAGGCAGGCACACACGTGCACACTCACTAACCCCCCGGCACGGCCCATCATCCCAGGTTCATACAGTCTGCAGAGGGCTCGCTGGCAGAAATACAGCAGCCAGAGCGCAGGCAGAAAGCGAAACCCTTCTGCTTCAGCTGCCGGCAGCTGCCTGTGAGCCAGGGCAAGGGGCAGCACCTCTCGCTCCCTGGTACAAGGCATGTACAGGGAGAGCAGGCTGGGAAAACCCACGGGGCTTGGTCGTTCAGATGCCCGCTCCACATTCGGCTTTAGGAAAGGGGAGCGGAGTCCCTGGGGAACAGAGAATTGCAATCCTGTTCATTAGCGGTTATTTTGGGCAAGAAGCAAAGTCTGAAGTTCCCCCTGTCCGAGACACCTTATAACAGGCTTCTGTGCCCAGCGCTGATTCCCCTCCGCCAGCCTCGCACAGCAGGAACGCTGCTGCTACCACAAACACGAGGGAACTGAGCGGGACCGTTGACAGCAACAAGCAAATTTCGTGCTGTACACAGCAGAGCCGCGAGTGCGTTAGCAGAGGGAAAATCAGCACTTCACGGAGGTTCATGACTTTTACAGTGGAAAAATATGAAGGAAAGCTCTGCTGACTCTTGGCATTTCTCTTTTCTTTTTTAGTCTTTTTTCCTGAGTTTGTATTTTCCATCACATGCGGACAATACTAAATTTGGAATTCTTCAGCTGTGCACAGCAGTAAAAACATGTAGTCCGCTAACGCTGCCTCTTGTGAAATCTTTGGGTTTCTGGCACAGCGTCGTTCTTCCTAGCACAGGCTAGAGATACAGCGAATTCCTCAGCGCAACCTAGAGACTAAATTTATTTTGTGTAAATAAACATTTCAAAGTAACTGGGATTAGTGGCTGGAGCTATGCCAGCAGGCACCCCAGAATACAGTCACCACTGCCAGGCTGAACACGAGCCGCTGAACCCCAGCACGGAGCAAGAGCTCCCAGAAGAGACAAAGGAAACACAGGAGCTGGTACGTCAGCACCTGCCTGCGACACCGACAATGTTGGGTGGAAACACAAAGCTTCCCTAAACACGCCAGAGAGGAAAGTCACCGCTGGGGAATGTGACGCTCAAGGGCAGTCTTGGCTGCAGTGACTATGAGGTGGTGGGGTTCAAGATCCCTGGGGCGGTGAGGAGGGCACGCAGCAAGCTCACTCCTCTGGACGTCAGAAGAGCAGACTTTGGCCTCTTCAGGGATCTGAAGAGCGGCAGAGTACCATGGAATATAGCCTTGGAGGGAAGCAGGGCCCAAAAAACCTGGTTAATATTCAAGAACCGCCTCCTCCAAGCTCGGGAGCGATGCATCCCAAGAAAGAGGAAGTCAGGCAAAAACACCAGGAGGCCTGCATGGATGAACAAGGAGTTCCTTGGACAAACTCAAACTCAAAAACGAAGCCTACAGAGGGTGGAAGAGAGGACAGGTGGCCTAGGAGGAACACAGAGAAATTGTCCAAGCAGCCAGGGATCAGCTTAGGAAAGCCCTGATAGAATTAAATCTGGCCAGGGACATCAAGGGCAACAAGAAAATCTTCTATAGGTAGGTCAGTGATAAAAGGAAGACTAGAGAAAATGTGTGCCCTCTCCAGAAGGAAACGGGAGACCTGGTCACCTGGGATATGGAGAAGGCTGAAGTACTCAGTGACTTTTTTGCATCAGTCTTCCCCAGTAAGTGCTCTTGCCACAGTGCCCAAGTCGCAGAAGGCAAAGGCAGGGGCTCTGAGAATGAAGAACTGCCCACTGTTAAGAGAAGACCAGGTTCAAGACCATCTAAGGAACCTGAAGGTGCACAAATCTATGGGATCTGATGAGATCCATCCACATGTCCTGAGGGAACTGGCAGATGAAGTTGCCAAGCCCCTACCCATCATATTTGAGAAGTCGTGGCAGTCTGGTGAAGTTCCCACCGATGGGAAAAGGGGAAACATAACCTCCATTTTTAAAAAGGGAAAAAAGGAAGACCCGGGGAACTACCAGTCAGTGTCACCTCTGTGCCCGGCAAGATCACAGAGAAGATCCTCCTGGAAACTCTGCTAAGGCACATTGGAAATAAAGAGGTGAATGGTGACAGCCAACATGGCTTCACTAAAGGTAAATCATGTCTGATAAATTTGGTGACCTTCTATGACAGCGTTACAGCATTGGTGGAGAAGAGAAGAGCAAATGACATCATCTACCTGGACTCGTGCAAGGCGTTTGACACTGTCCCACCTGACATCCTTGTCTCTAAACTGAAGAGACGTGGATTGGGTAAGGCCACACCTGGAGTTCTGCGTCCAGCTCNGAAGGGTTTTAAACTGGAAGAGGGCAGATTGAGATGAGATCTGAGGCAAAAATTGTTGGCTGTGAGGGCGGTGAGCCCCTGGCCCAGGTTGCCCAGAGAAGCTGTGGCTGCCCCATCCCTGGAGGGGTTCAAGGCCAGGTTGGACGGGGCTTGGAGCAACCTGGGCTGGTGGGAGGTGTCCCTGCCCAGGGCAGGGGGTGGCACTGGGTGGGCTTTAAGGTCCCTTCCAACCTGAACCATTCTGTGATTCTGTGATTGCTTCTGACATCCAAAAAAAATCAAGGACATGCCACAAAAAGGTGACTCAGAGGAGAGCAAAGATCACAAATAAGCTGTTACTGGAAGGAAAGATCCAAACATCTTTCTGAAAAGGAACAGGGAAAGCAAATCAAGGAAGGAAAAAGAAAACCGAAAACATCAAAATACCTAAAACAGAAAGAAACAGCGAAGAGAGTTTACTGAAAACTCTGTGTGGCTCACCAGCTGAGAAGCTGACGTGTGGGAGGGTATTTGTTTTTATCCCTCCAGCAGTTTAGCACGGATGCTCTAGAAGACTTCATGCACTGCTCCAGCTGCAAACCCCACTTCCATCAGAGGACCACACACCCCGCGCTGTCAGGGGGAGGGTGTTTGACTCCGGGAACTTCAGCACAATCCTGGCGGAGGAGGTTCTGAACAATGTAGTTTGAGAGCCACTCAGGTCCGTAATTTTTCATCTAAATCCTTTGCCAGAGAATAAGTCTTTCCGCATCCTTTCCTTTACAGAAAACTCATTTAATTCAAAACGACAGAGATGAAATTAAATACCACCCGTTTGAAGAAAGCAAAGGTCAAAGAAAGTTTCAATCTCTGGATTAAAAATAATAATACTAAGTAGCTCTAGCCCCTACATTGATTTAATTCTAAAGAGGTAATTAAAAAGCGCTCTACTTGGAAAGACTTACAAAGCAGGCTTGCAAACTGAATATCCAGACAATTGCACACCAGAAAGCCGGGCACACGTCATGGCTGAGAGCTGTTCCAGTTTGCTGTTTTCCTTTATCCAGCTAGAGGGTTGATGGAAACTACAAATGCGGAGAGGATATTTGATAAGGGAGTGCTTGTTATGAAAAGATGGCTTAAGATGCAGATGTTGAAGACTGGAATATGCCCCAATCCTCTTATAGAGGGTAATTCCCACAGCCCTTGTGCTCTGAACATCCGCTCACAAACTCTTCTTGCTTTTGCAATGGAGCTAGATTAGCTCCTAAAAAAAAAAAAAAAAAAAAAAAAAAAGTTTTTCAGAAATATTAAAAAACCAGGATGCCCACAAAGCCTGTGAGAGGCGGGCTGGTGTCTGTGGTTTATGATGTACGTAGACAGGAGGTAAACACGAGCAGAAGTTATCTACTATAAAATATTGAGTAACCGGCCCATTATCAGACACTCTCATCACGATAACAGCCTCCCAGCTGAGATTGGGGTATTAATATTGGGACGTTGATAGCTTCCTCTAATAACTTTGGCCTAAAAACACATAAGCCGCTTTTACATTTTTAATTACGGCTGGATTTTATTCTGGGCCTATAATCCTTTTCCAGCAATTGGATTAACGCAAATAGCGATTTAAAGGAAGGAAGGGAAAAAAAAA
>VXBH01005243.1:324883-341033 GCA_013400035.1 Rynchops niger
TTTTTAAACCACTTGTTCTATTACGTGGATCTTTAAAAATGCGTTACTGATAATTGCTAGGAACACTCTGCAAAATATGAAGAAAATCTCCCAATCCTGTCAACTGCAAAGTATTTCAAAACTTTTTGTAAAGCAGTGCTAAAGGCATGCTTTCAGAGCTTTGTGCTTCACGCTTACGATAAAACTTCCTTTACTTAAGCCCACAAGTGCTTTTATGGTTATTGCAACGAGATATTTATAAAATCACAGTAGCAAAGATGGGCTGGAGACATATTAGCAATCCCTGACAAAAGCCGCAATAGATACATTGATCAAGTTTAAAATAAAAAAAGACCAGCAAAAATAAGATTAAAAATAGACCAATACCACAACACATTTCCTCCTTCCATCTCTCACTTTGTCACCGACAACGTGAGAAAGATGAGATTTGCCGCACGCCCCGAGGGCTCCCAGAACTGTTCTTCCTGGCATTAGGGTAGTGGCAGGGTGGGTTCTAAATGGAATGACCTTTATAAAAGCAATATTTTCCAGAAATTTCTTCCCATTAAAGCTCCCTAAGAAGTCTCCTTTTTTTGCCCTAACAGAGAGGAAACGTCACACGGGAAGCAGTACGGTATTCTTAGCCTTACAGGGTTTTCAAAACCATCATCTGTTGCCAGCTTCAGAACTCTCCTCAACTCTTGGGCGAGCAGGTCAGAAACAAACAAGTCATAACATTCTTCGTAGTTCATATTAGTTTCTTGCTGTTTCCTCACCTTCCAGAAATCTCCTTTTTCATAGCAGCTTTTGTTTTACTTGTCATTATGTAAATCAAAAACATAAAAGCATCTTTCTTTCACAAATGAGGATTTAAGCCAGAGAATTTGTTTTTTTTCTTACCATTCATCGTAACCTTTTTAAATATTCTTCAACGCAGCTTCGAGCACACTCAGCAGCCTGAATATCTATTCACAAATCTGAGTCTCTGTGCGGTAACTCGGCACGGCTGTTCTCATACTCTTCCTCGCAGCATGAAGGGTTTATCTCAGTCGAGCCTGTTTCTTGAGAGTCAAGGATACCCCTTTACCTGAAACAAGGTCAGAACTGCAGGAGCGAAGGCAGAACCCGGCTTTGTTATGCAAACACAATCTCGTTCAATAGTTGGTTTAATTCAGTTTTTCTAATAACCGGGAGATTTCTAACTCCTTGCGCTCCTATGTTGCTATGGCAGCATAAGATATAGTATAGCAGTTTCTATGAATCCGGTCAGATTCCAAAATGCAATTCTTCTTTCCAAGTATCAATTCATGGAACGATAAATAAAGTCAGATTAAAATTCACCCATTCACACCCAATAGTAAGAAGTGCTAGTTTCCTACTCTTAACCTAGAGGAACTGCTTGGCCACCATAAAAACAGCGTTCACTGGAGTTTCAGCCAATCTCAAATGTAGTGTGCGCTCAGCAAAACAGCTGCCTTCCATGGTACCCGTCACTAGGTCGGTGAACCGTGGCAGCTCCTGGCTCGAAGGCAGCCTCTGCCAGGGGCTGCAGGAAATGGGAAACCCAAAGCGGAGGCTCCTTTCGGCAGCTGCTGATCCTTACGGTTACCCACCTCGGCCGCGTAACGAGAGAACCACCCTACTGCAGAGACAACTGTTGGTAGCGCACGGCGTTCAGACCGGAGCGCGTCTGTCCTTCATAACGCCCAAGTCCCACACAGACTTGTCACACTAGCAGACAAGGCAGGCAATTTTTTTCATATTCGATCAATTAAGCAGCTGAAACCCATACTCTTAAAATGAAAAGAACTGTAAAGAACCCGTTACTACCTACATCGCCCACTTCTGTATGTCCTTCAGAAAAAGGCTCACGTGCTTATAATAAACAGAGCTGCAATCTCCGCAAGTCAATAAAATGCAGAGTATGACTCAAAGAGCACAGAAGGGTTTGCCAGAAGTACAGAACCGATACCCGGCTCCCTCCTTCCCCCAGGAACCTCTCTCTCTCATGAATTCAAAAATTCTGAACCGCATCTTCATAAAATGCAAACAAAAGATGGTGTTCTCTTTTACCAGCCTTCTTGGCAGAAAAAGATTGAAATTTATATCCAGTGTAGGCATATGTAATTACCCAAATATATTTTCTATATCAAGCTGATAATAGGTCCTATTCAATATCCATTACATTTGAATGAACAAAAGCAACCACCGAATGCCAGAAGTACATTCAGAATATTTAAAATTTCATGTAGTGAAGCCACTGACAATTTTTGAAATACTGAATTATGAATCCTTTAACACCTCGGGCTCACGGAACAGAAAATGATGATAAACTATATAGGTTAGGAGGTAATTTTAAAGGTCATTTGAAAACTTTTCATAGGTTTCCATAAACTACCAGAAAGACAGAAATGAGAACAAATCAAGGACTTCAACATATATTAATCTGTCACGTTGCCATATACAGTATTAGCTTTGCACTTATATAATGCCTATACACATTCAGTTTCTAATTTTATAAAAGAGGCAGCTCTTCTTATTCTATCTGAAGAGCGTATCCATCTACAGGGCAGATTAACCATTCGGTTACTCTCAAATCTGTTCATCAATCGCACACGATCAGGTTGCTAACAGCTTTCGGCACACACGCAATCTCTCTCTCTGAACAGCTTTATCAACGGTACAGGGATGCTGACTTCCCCCCACCACCACTAGAACAAGGAAAAGCCTGGAAGGCTTCAGCCCACGGCATGCCCATGGGTGCCAAAACAGGGTATGCGCCTCTAGAACGCAGAGATTTACCATGCCCCAAACTGGAGATGTGGCACATGGTCAGGTTTGTGTGTCCAGACTCCACGTGGCAGGGAACAACTGTGCCCAGAGCAACTGCGGAGGGGTCTCTGGGTTACAGAATGGTCCAAAGGGGTATTTCAGACCCACACCCCAACCTTGAGCTGAAAGTCAAAGCTCCAGCACCCCTAAAAAGCTGGTCGTGGGCGGGCATGCGTGAAAGGGTCCGGAGAGTGAGGAGAAGGCCGAGATCTCTCACCCACAGTGAAAAAGGAGATGCGGGGAGAAAAATATCACCTGGCAAGGGAAAGGTGACAAAGGGTGCTGCCAGCAAAAGCGCCACAGCTGGTGATGACCACTGGGAGATGGCTGCTGGAGGACAGCATTCAGAAAGCCATCAGGAGCTGGTCGTTTTGATCTTCTGCCTAGCGCAGCACCGGCAGTGATACGGGCTCCCAAAGGTTCCTGAGCTCACCCTTGGCCTCACCCCCAGGCCTTGCCGAGCTCACCTCCTGGCCTCACACCCTCAGGCCACGTCGCTGTGTTAGACCCAACGCTTACACCGCACCGTCAATACGGCCCCGAAAGACTCCTGTTTCACCGCACTGACCTCAGAGCGGCCCATCTGCTCAACGCTGCTCACACTTCCTGAACTGGAGAATTGTTTTAAGAGAAGGAGAATTATTAATGAAAACTAGAAAACTAACATAAAACTCACTTTTCTTCCAGGGCACGAATCCAGAGTCTAATAGTTAATATTTCCAAGCAACCCTTGAGCCAGCTCCAATTTTACTAATTAATGAGCATCAACGCTCCTTAGCCTTTGAAGCATTCTGGCAACAGAAATCCCCAAGCCCAGCTTTGAGGAGGACATCATGCCCCACCTGTCGCTCACGCCGACGGACACGCTTGGCCTCCGAAGCTTAAGGGAGCGTTTTCTTCTCTTCGAACCAGCGCAAGGCTTACTTGGAGGGCCGTGCCGTGGCATCTGCTCCGGGACAGAGCGCAAGCCAGCGGAGTTCAAGCACGCCCCAAGGTTCCACCGTGGCCTTCCACCCCACGGCCCTCCATCCATCACCTGGGAGCGGGGATGGGGAGGCCCCCACATGCTCTTCTCTTTCCAACTCCTGCAGCTCTTACCTGCCCGCACATGGATCAGGTGGCACCGTCCAGAAGGAGAAGCAACTACTCAGAGCATCCCAACATCTACTTTTATGAAAGCATGTCATTTCACATGGAAAATATCGTCTTATTAAACAGAAAGAAAACTGATCATTCTGAGATCAATCTAATTTTCTTTCTGCAAACAAATTTTAAAAAACGAGGACGGGGAATGCTAAAACAATTCTCATTTCTGCAATGGAATTTGAACAGACTATGACGAGTAAACAGAATTTCATTTAACGGGGTTTTTTTTTTCCTAAACTCCAGTGCTACCAAGCCTCGTTAGAAATTCCACAGAAGCCAGGTCCCTGATAGTTTTCATCTCTTTCTGAGATTTCATTAGACCTAAAAACAAAGCAACTTTTGCATAAATAATTTCATCATACTAGAAAGCATCGGTTTGAGTTTGCTTCTAAAAACAGACAAGTATCTGAAATACTTTACTCGGCCACCAGGCCTGTCCACCCAATGCTTCCATTACCATCCTAAAGCCTCACAAAATCACCAGGTGAATACAAGCAGCCACTCCTTCCAGTCGCAGCCTGTTCTTCATGCCCTGATTTAGTTTTCTTCAGCCACATCTCTTGTTCTAAAATAAAACCGAGAACTTCTCCCAGAAAGTGACCGCAAGCAGGCCTACAATAAAAAGAAGTTTCTCCCAAACACGCACACGGGCAGGACCGGAGCGCCCTCAGCCCCTGTGCGAAATCTGGCTTCTGACTCTATCAGAACTTACTACTCCCCAAAAAAGATACCTGACAGATTCAGCACAGCTCTTGGATCACGGGTGTTTGTGAGTCAAAACAAAAGGACTCAGAATTTACAGTACTCTCTGTACAGGAGACACGGCTTTAATAGACCAGAAGCAGGAAAAACCAAAGTCTCCGCTCTTTAAGGAGAACCTGTGGACCATCTAGTACATGTGGAGGGCAGTCAGATATTAAATGGGCAAAGCAAAATATCAGGAAACATAAAAAAAAGAAAAAAGCTTCATATCCACAATAACCATTCTTTCAGAAAATACTCGACAGGGCACGGCTGTTCTGACAATCGGTTACTAACAACATGCGCTATATTAAAAATATTAGTGTCTGAGCACCTAGGAGCAGGATATCTGCTGGGTGAGAGACCAAAGCTGGGAAATTTAGCTGAAGAGAACAGTGAAAGCACTGGGGAAGGGCGTAATCTTTAAAAATATCTTTTCCTGCGCCACAGGAGAGCTCGAGCACGTGTCTTCACTGAGCAATTCAACCTGACAGTAAGCAATGCCCAGAGAAGTCCATCAAAGCACACCTTCCCCCAGAGCACGGAGCAGCGCAGAGATGGCAGTGCCTGGCTCAAACACCCAGCGCCTTTCCCCAGGTGTCACGGGGGCCGGGGCAAGAGTCACCAAACTCCCTGCCACGCTGCCGTTTGGTCTTTCCATGTTGCTTTCTCATTGTCTGCCTGCACCTGCCACCACGCTGCAGCCGGAGCAGTGGGAGAAGCTGGACGGTGCTCATCGAGGAAGGAAGGAGGGGCAGGGGTCCAGCAGAGCGGCCATGGCACCCGGGCTTCAGCTGGAGTAGACAGAGCAACGCCACACGCGCTGCAGTCACGCCTTTGCCCTACGAGCACGGCATTTGATGGACGTCAGCTCTAATCCAACATGGCAATCTTCATATTCCTGAAACACATCTCAATAGTTTGCATTTCGGAGTTGTAGAATGCGTTGTGTTGGAAGGGACCTCTAAAGGCCATCTAGTCCAACCCCCTGCAGTCAGCAGGGACATCTTCAACTAGAGCAGGTTGCTCAGAGCCTCATCCAGCCTGGCCTGGAATGTCTCCAGGGATGGGGCCTCCACCCCCTCTCTGGGCAACCTGGGCCAGTGTCTCACCACCCTCAGTGTGAAGAGCTTCTTCCTCATGTCTTATCTAAACCCACCCTGCTCTAGTTTAAACCATCGTCCCTCATCCCATCGCTACATGCCCTTGCCAACAGCCCCTCCCCAGCTTTCCTGGAGCCCCTTCAGGGACTGGAAGGGGCTGGAAGGTCTCCCCGGAGCCTTCTCTTCTCCAGGCTGAACCCCCCCAGCTCTCTCAGCCTGTCCTCCCAGCAGAGGGGCTCCAGCCCTCGGATCATCTCCGTGGCCTCCTCTGGCCCCGCTCCAACAGGTCCATGTCCTTCTTGTGCTGAGGGCTCCAGAGCTGGACACAGTACTCCAGGTGGGGTCTTTCATTTATTTATGATAGCAAAGAATCAAAGCTCCAGAAGGAAGATCGGCATTTCGATGGTTAAGGTAGACACTGATTAAACACTGAAATCATCTTGGAGATGGTCATAAATACAGCAGCTGCTTCACAAATACACCTTTTGCAAAACGCCAGCCAGGCTAAAACCCAGCAGTTCAGCCCATAGAGCCCATGGGCTATATACCAACAATAAAGCACCTGGAATGCTCAATGCTGAACTAAATGCTTCCCAAAGAAAAAAATACCACTTTGCATAAGCGTCTGTAAACTACATTTTATAAAATCTCCTTCTAAAACCTTCTTTTCTCAAACGACACCACGTTTGGTAAGCCATATCTTTTGGTGCTTTTTAATTCCATTAAATTGTAAAAAACTGATATAACAGGAAAGCTGAGGAAATCCAGTGCTGATGTACTACTAGAATTAATTAGAAATATCTCCAAGTCATCATCATGGGGCAAAGCATTTTGAATATGCAAGGTTTGCAAGTTTCAGTGATTTGTGTAAAACTATCAAAGACTTTCTTGCTATAAAGCTTCAATTCCCATTTCAGAAAACTTGGAAGCTGACCTACTTTCTTCATTATTAGGTCAGGAAATACACCATGCAAATTACTCCGGATGAATGTGTCAGTATTTCCATATTAATAGGTTGCATCCACAATGTATAACATCGTCTGTTGGATAATAAGAAGCACTGTTATTATTTTCCAATGCGCTGGATGAATACATGCACCTAGTAGCACTATGGAAATGGTAATTAATTATACTTCAATAGAACAAACTGAGATACATAGTTGATATACATACAGTACATAGTTGAGTTAGGTTATATGGGGCTACAGTACTTGGAAAAGATCCTTTTCTCACGATCCAACTATTCACGAGACTGTCTGGACATCACATGGTGCTCCTGGAGGTCAGGGTGAAGATGGGGGAGGCAGGGGGGAAAAGGTTGAGCACATTTCACAGGGTCACAGACTGGCAGGGGTTGGAAGGGACCTCTGGAGATCACCCAGTCCCACCCCCTGCCAGAGCAGGGTCACCCACAGCAGGTGGCACAGGAACGCGTCCAGGCGGGGTTGGGATGTCTCCAGAGACGGAGATTCCCCCACCTCTCTGGGCAGCCTGTGCCAGGGCTCTGCCACCCTCACAGCAAAGAAGTTCCTCCTCGTGTTGAGGTGGAACTTCCCATGGGCAAGTTTGTGCCCGTTACCCCTTGTCCTGTCCCCGGGCACCACTGAGAAGAGCCTGGCCCCATCCTCCTGACACCCCCCTTTCAGTATCTATAAGCGTTGATAAGGTCCCCCCTCAGTCGTCTCTTTTCCAGCCTGAAGAGACCCAAATCCCTCAGCCTTTCTCCGTAAGAGAGGTGTTCCAGTGCCCTCAGCATCTCGGTAGCCCTTTGCTGTCCCCTCTCCAGCAGTTCCCTGTCCTTCTGGAACCGGGGAGCCCAGAACTGGACCCAGCACTCCAGCTGTGGCCTCCCCAGGGCAGAGCAGAGGGGGAAGATGACCTCCCTCCACCTGCTGGCCACGGTCTTCTTGATGCCCCCCAGGGTGCCATTGGCCTTCTTGGCCACAAGGGCACATTGCTGGCCCATGGCCATCCTGTTGTCCCCCAGGACTCCCAGGTCTCTCTCCACAGAGCTGCTCTCCAGCAGGTCACCCCCTGCCTGTCCTGGTGCAGGGGTTATTCCTCCCCAGGTGCAGCACCCTGCACTTGCCCTGCTTGAATTTCATAAGGTTTCTCTCCACCCAGCTCTCCAGCCATTTGATTGTGAACACTCTCTGTTGCAATGCAGTTGCACGGTAGGACCTGATTCGGGGTCTCCTCACACCAGCAGGTGAACCCAGCCTCCAGCCCGAGGGGTTTCATGCAGAGCGGCACCAGCCCTACTGCAGCAGAGGCATCAAGGAACCATTGGTGACTGCACACAAGACGGGGATGTGGACCCCAAGGCTCGAAATGAAGAAGAACACGGGATCACAGTGCGGGGCTCAGCAGGACCTCCAGCCCGCCGGGGAGCCCAGCAGCTCCTGGCTGAGCAGAGGGAGCCTCCATACACCACGTGGAGAGATGGTGCCTTGGGGAATCGCAGGTGCTGCCTGCTCCTGCTGGGCTCTCCATGTGGAGGAAGGCTTCAGCCCAAAAGCACCGTCTCCCACAGAGCCGGCAGCTTTGGCAGCCTTTTGCCATGCTGCAGGGACTCACCAGGACCAGTCATTCCCGGGCTCCCACCGGCATTCCCAGTGCAGGCTCTCCCCACCCCGAAGCGGTGGTACGGCACGCTGCTGTGCAACTGGCCCATGTCACCATCGACAGCTGCCAGTGGACACACACGGAGAGGCGGTTGTCACCGTTAATGTCACCAAAGCCCTCCCACACCACAGCGCACCACCCGCAGGATCCCTCCCAGCAGCCGTGGGGGCACCATCCACTTTAGGAAGCAACTGCTGCGATTTCAGCACGGTGGCTTATACGGGCACGGGGAAAAGCAACAGCAGACCATCCACAAAAAACAAGCTCTGGCTCGGCCAGGAAACAGTGCTAAATGGCGAGTTAACCATACCACTCACCCCCTACCATCCCAAAACAGCCTGAGGAAAAAGGAGGTTTGCAGGCACAGCGCCCCCAGTCCATGCCAGAAGGAAGGGGTTTTTCTTTAGTTGCAGGAACAGCCTTTCCAGCCGTCCCTGTGCGCTGAGCTGTCACACCGCAGAGCCCAAAACGTGCATTTTAACCCCGACTCTTCTGGTGGCGGTATAACAAGCATCCAAGTGCGGTAGGAAAACACCAAAGCCCTACAGGGGGATACCCAAGCCGCTGCCGCTGGCAGCCGGGGACCAAATATTTCCTTGGAGACGCGGGGGCCAGCACTCGCGCTGCAGCACTGAGGTCGCCGCAGCAGCACGGACCGAAAAGGGTCCTTCATCTCACCTCTCGTCTGCCCTGGCACCTGTAACGACGACTGCATTGGCATTTCCACTGCTGTAAGCTACCAATGGCATTTTTCAAGGCTGTTGGGAAAACCACCTTTAATGAGTCAACAATGCGGAGCAGGGTCTCGGGGTGATACTTTTACAATTCCAGTGAAAAGATGGAAAACCGTGCTGTACTCAGTGCTGATCAAACCAGATCTCTTCAAAACCAGCCAATCCTAGAACACGCAATTTCGCTCTCTCATGGCATTCGTGTAACTTTGCCTTTTACTTTACTATTGCTTTATCATCTTCTCAAAAATTATTCCTAAGTCACAGCTTCCAAATCAAACATCCTCCAAATTTATTTTACCAGGTAAGTTAACTGAAAAAACACACGTTTAGCAATAACTGCATCGCTGTATGGTTTCCCTCGTGGCTGCACAATACGCAAACGCATATTTTGGAACACAACAAAACCCACTCAAGCAGGGCGAGCACGAAAGAGTCACCAAGCGCAATCACACAGCGTGCAGCACCCAGTAAATTCCAAGCCCTTTGCGGAAGATGGGATATCTGTCCTAAACAGGCAAGAAAACCAACTCTCACTGCCCTCGAGCCAGGAAGACTAGAAAGGTCATTCCACCTCCAAAGACACCGAGCACGTTATCTCATAAACACTCTCTATGGAAATACAAGCATACACTCCGTAGATCAGGGAGGAGAGAAAGGAAAGGAACATTTCCCGGATTGCCGAGGCATTGCTGCCAGCTTTGGTCGGCACCAGAGCTCCCGACACAGGTTTCAACGACGGGGGCTATCCGGGGCGTGAGAGGCTTTCCGATACTCACCGGAGAACAATTCATCCCAACGCCTTTGCAGTAAATCACTATCCAGTTTGAGTCACACTGGAAATAGGTAGCTGGGAGCAGGGGCTCTTCCAGCTATTGCAATGTCTCTTTTGAATATAAATAACGTCAACTATTACACAGATGGCTCCACGCTGGGTACATTTTAGCAAAACAAATTACACAGTTTGTACATCGTTGTTTGGAATGTTAACTAACAAGGTAGAACAAAGGGCTATAATTTAAGTGATCTTTCAATTTTGCAATTTTTTTTTTTTTTTCTTTCTGATTTTATTCAGGAGGGAATTATCAAGCAACCTGCAGCCTGTTACGCGTCTACACCACTGAAAACATGGAACGGTTTCAGTCAACTCGGTCTTGTGGAAAAATACATTGTCATCACAAACAGAAAGAGACTGTCAAAGACGCAGCTCAGTGACCGCAAACAAAAACCAGAACTACATGGAGACGATCTTGAAAGTTACCGTGTTAAAAAGCTGTACAAAATAAAGGGTTTTTTTTGAAACTGCAGCGGAAAAACAATTTTACAGAAAAAGCTGTTAGATGAAAGCACCGGGGGCTATTAACGCATACCTGATACTGCAGCATGCTTTATTTACCTTACAAAGTATCCTGAATATAAGTAGAGTATAATGCTCAAAATACTACACAAAAGTTAATCCTGTACTTTACAGGGAGACAGCTGATAAATCAGATTAGCGACGCAAACACAGCACAGGAGACGGAGACGCAGAGTGAGACGAGATGAAGCTGGGCCGACAGTATTTCTGCATCTGGTCCCAGCGCTCCTCTGCCGGGAGCAGGCAGGGCGCCCGGCGCGGCACCAGCAGCCTCTCCAGCACAGACCCCCGCAGGCCGGCAGGTTTTTATCTTATCTCGTGTTCATACCTCCTCTGGAGCCCACCGACCGTCACTCCTGCAGTCGCGGTGGCAGGGCAGGCAGGGACGGCGAAGTCACCTGCCCGCCGTCCCCCGCGCTTCCTGCAGTCCGGGGCAGCCGCGCCGCGGGCACGCAGATGTCAAGGTGAGGATCATTCATTTGGAAATCAGGAGCACGTGATTATGTTAAACTGCAGCCCTGTCTATACCTGCAGTACCAAAAATCCAACCCCTTGCCACCCCAATCAAAGCAGCGCGTAGGGCTGCTGGAAGAAAGCTGCCCACCTAGCGTGGCTCAAGGTCACAACCGGCCTCCCCCCTTCCCAGAGATGCGATGTTTTAGGGCCTGATCCGCGAGCACGTCCCATGCCAGCTCACAGACTCCCCTTTCCACTCAGAAAACAGGCCAGAAAAAATTATAAATAAATAAATAAATAAATAAATAAATACACCACCCCCCTACCCCATCCCGGGAACCCTTATATTTAAGATACTGTAGGAGAAAAAACCTGAGAAATGCACGCACGCCTTCTGCTCACGGTTGCTCTGACGGCAAGTGCACAGCTCTGCCCCGGGAAAGAATGCCAAATAACAAACCTCGTTATCCTTCTCAGCCTGCCAAAGGAAAGCATGGTATGTCCTAATCTGAAAGCTAGATGCCTCTGCAGCCTTTCTGGTCCACCTAATGAGGGGATACGGAATGGCAAAACCAGCTTTATAGTCACAGAGGGAGCAGTTGGGATGCACTAAAAGCATGAGGTTCAACTTCATTTATATTTATTAAGTTTGTTTCTAAGCAATAAGCCACAAACAGATGCCTGAAAGTACCTGGCGTGTTTTAGAACCGCAGAAATAACCCTACTTTGGTTTTAAAGAGATCCTTCTATAACACAGAAGACTGCAGAAGGAGCTGAACTATCATTGCTTTTACTCTTCCAGCTTCATGCTCTACGGCACAGGGGTAGGAAAGCTCGAATCCGCTACGCCGCGTTAATGCCTACTGTACAAGAAAGTTGTGAAAGTCAACATATGGCTAGATATTATTTATTACTATTAAGAAAATTCAATTAACACAACATTGTAAATAACAGGAAATAATCAGATTGAAAGTGTAGGCAGACAAAGCTGGACTCTTCATTACTGCACGTTGCCAAACGGGATTATTCACTCCCTGAATTACCTGGGAAACAGCTTTCCATGGCACAATCGTCTCCTACCATTCAGCCAGAGTTCTGTACTACCTCTGCGAAGGTTTGTGTGCGAGACTCAGTGGCAGGTCATAACGTACTGTTTTGAAGATATTCAACAGCGGCGATTCTTCTGCCGCTGTTTGTTTTTTAACATTGTCCAACGTTATCAAAACAAATGCTAGAGGTTGCCCATCAAGAGCTCCCAAGCCCACTGCAGTCTCAGAACATCAGCAGCGCTCATAGCTACATTGAACCAAACACTATTACAAGATGATGAAAAGGAAAGGATGAAGAATACAATCCTCATTATCAATACAGGCTGGGGGCTGACATGATAGAGAGCAGCCCTGCGGAAAAGGACTTGGGGGTCCTGGTGGATGAAAAGCTGGACACGAGCCAACAACGTGCACTCGCAGCCCAGAAGGTCAATCGCATCCTGGGCTGCATCAAAAGCAGCGTGGACAGCAGATGCAGAGAGGGGATTCTGCCCCTCTGCTCTGCTCTGGGGAGACCCCACCTGGAGTGCTGTGTCCAGCTCTGGAGCCCTCAGCACAAGAAGGACATGGACCTGTTGGAGCGGGGCCAGAGGAGGCCATGGAGATGCTGGGAGGGCTGGAGCCCCTCTGCTGTGAGGACAGGCTGAGAGAGCTGGGGGGGTTCAGCCTGGAGAAAAGAAGGCTCCGGGGAGACCTTCCAGCCCCTTCCAGTCCCTGAAGGGGCCTACAGGAAAGCTGGGGAGGGGCTGTTGGCAAGGGCATGGAGCGATGGGACGAGGGGCGATGGTTTAAACTAGAGCAGGGTGGGTTTAGATGAGACATGAGGAAGAAGTTCTTCACACTGAGGGTGGTGAGACACTGGCCCAGGTTGCCCAGAGAGGGGGTGGAGGCCCCATCCCTGGAGACATTCCAGGCCAGGCTGGATGAGGCTCTGAGCAACCTGCTCTAGTTGAAGATGTCCCTGCTGACTGCAGGGGGTTGGACTAGATGGCCCTTAGAGGTCCCTTCCAACCCAACGCACTCTGTGATTCTACGATAAGAATTGTGACACCAGGTAAAACCATATATTGCAGCAAGGGCCCTTTGACCACACCACGGCCGGTTCCCTTACAGGTGCCTTTGTGAGAAGAGAATTGCTTCAAAAAGCAGGACGTGGCTCTCCAGGAGTCCCCACGCAGCAGTGGGCATGTCCAGGAGAACCCACGCAGTCTGACGTTCAGCAATCAAGCACTGACCTTGTAAAAATATTTGTTGAGCAAGAGGTACATTTATTCCTTTTCATTTTAGGTGCAGAAATAAAAATAATGAAGGAAAGCGATGTGGAGAAGCTTCATTATAACCAGTATATAAAAGTGCCACTGCATACTGATAATAACATCCTTCACATCTGACATTTTATTTCTTTCGCAGTGGTATTACGGAACTTAAAAGCCGATGCATAATAAGGAAAGCAATGATAAAAAAAATGAAGTTTAAATCTGTGAAGATTCTTTTAAACGTTTATGAAACAAGGGTTTTAAGATCTATCTATTCAGGCTCGTTGTTCTATTTAAAAATATTGCCCACAATGTTTTTGTTCTGCTTCCCTTTTGAGTGGCAGAAAAGACTTTGATGTTCTTGAAGAGAGGCGCAGGGTACTATTTTAACACCATGCTTGCTTCTTCTGCTATTTGTAAAACAAAGAGCGGTCCTAACCTTCCCAAAATAAAGGCACATCTTTGGTTTTCCCAGTTACTGAAAATAGTTGCATTTGATTTTTGAGCTTGAAAAAAGAAAAAAAAAGGGGGTGGGGGGAAGATAAGAGAGAGCCCTGTCAGCGTAAGATGAGGTGTTCTCTCCCCAAATCACAAACCATCCAGGGTGGAACATCCCTGGCATTTTTTGTTGTCTAAAGTAAATTTTCACAGTCACAAAGTAATGTTTTGAACATTTCAAATCTGGAGCCGAGCACATGAGTGCTTTGAGAAATCTCACTTCATCCTCTATTACTTAAGAGTAATGCCTCCTATCCACTCTCTGAAGCAGTCTGGCGATCAAACAGAATAATGATTTCCAGCCTTTCCACTAGAAAAGACCAACACTGCTGCGAAACCTGTCTGTACGGATTTGAAGCGATTACACCAGTACGTCATTACACCAACAGAGCATGGGTACAAAGTACAACAGAAGTCAAGGTAAAATTGCAGGTCAAGGGAGGTGATTCTGCCCCTCTACTCTGATCTCACGAGGCCCCACCTGGAGCACTGTGTCCAGCTCTGGGACACCCAACATCAGAAGGACACGGAGCTGCTGGAGCGGGGCCGGAGGAGGCCCCGGAGCTGCTGGGAGGGCTGGAGCCCCTCTGCTGGGAGGACAGGCTGAGAGAGCTGGGGGAGTTCAGCCTGGAGAAGAGAAGGCTCCAGGGAGACCTTCCAGCCCCTTCCAGTCCCTGAAGGGGCCTACAGGAAGGCTGGGGAGGGACATTTTATGAGGGCATGCAGTGATACGATGAGGGGTAATAGTTTTAAACTGGAAGAGGGGAGACTGAGATGAGATCTGAGGCAGAAATTGTTGGCTGTGAGGGCGGTGAGCCCCTGGCCCAGGTTGCCCAGAGAAGCTGTGGCTGCCCCATCCCTGGAGGGGTTCAAGGCCAGGTTGGACGGGGCTTGGAGCAACCTGGGCTGGTGGGAGGTGTCCCTGCCCAGGGCAGGGGGTGGAACTAGATGAGCTTTAAGGTCCCTTCCAACCCAAACTGTTCTATGATAACAAAATAGGCTTGGGACGTGCGGCGAGAGCCCTGTGCCCGTACCATGCCGCATACAAGGGGGCAAGAGCTGCCGAGGACTTTAGTCACAGCCCTGACCTACCCATGAGTTTGCCAACCCAACAGTGCATCGCCTGTATTTGGGATCACCAGGGCTTTGGGAAGGAAGCCAATGCATCTCCTGCTTGCTCCTTCATGCTGAACCATCCAGGCACACCAAGCCCCGGGCTACTCACGCACCCTACTCCTGCCTTGCTGCTCGCTACCTTTCCGTCTGTTTCTCCCCAAACAACAGTCTTGTTCATTTGGTTTTTTTAAAACAATGTTTAGGAACAGAAGGGTCAGAACTGAAAGACACAAACTCATGGGACATATTGATCTTCTGCCTTCTGGAACACCTCACATTGTTCTGCAATTTGGTCCGGCGGAGTGGGGGAAGAACTTTTATCATCCCCATTTTTCCAGATGGGGAATGAGCCACCAGGCGCCTCAGCTCCTCACTCAAGGGCACGCGCATCGGTTTGTGCAAACCTATGAGAAGGTTGACTCTGGAGCTCCCAGGCTGACATCCAAACCCTTCAGCATCTGGTCCCTTCAAGGGAAGGACTAATGCCCAACCGACTGGCCATCTTCTGACACAAAGGGACTGAAGAGCAAATTAAGAGGGATTAAACTTTAAAACCCCAGTGTTAAAAACTTTACAATTCTGTTGCTTTGGTTTTTTAGTGTGTAAACTTTAAAAATATATGAAGTTTATTGAAACTTAAATGGTCAAGCATCATCAGTTTTTCTGTCAGCTGTTCATTGGGATTTTACTCCATATTTTTTGGCTTACATATTCAAAAATTTTTAGTTACTCTAGAATTCATTACGAATTATTCAAAGTACAGAAATAATTCTATTAAAGGCAAAAGGGCCAGACCAGTTCTGAGTTAACCTGTAAATCAGTGTATCTAAAAATAAATTGTAACTGTGATTCACACTTGAGAAGAATTTTGAAGGGCAGTGAACATCTCCTCTCTGCCCTCGTGCCACCAAAAAAAAAGAAAAGAAAGCGGTGTAACCAAAAAAACCTAGCTCTTTAACTTCATATCCTGGAAACGTAAACTGAAAAAGTAAGATTTGGTGGTTATCCCTTTCCAGTGCTTTCCCACGTGTACTCAGTTTGATTAAAGCCCAGGGTAAGAGGCGAAGAGATCATCACTATCACGTAGGCGTCTGTGGTTTGTGCATCACTTCCACATCTACAGCAGCATCTGCAGTGGCAGGACAATTTCTGAGAGCAGCAAAACACTCTGTGGCAGCACTCTCCTCTTCCCCCATCTGCCCTAATACTGAGAAGCAACAGTTCGCCTTTCACTGCTTTTGTCTCAATTTTAAAAAAAAAA
>VXBH01005243.1:341085-471992 GCA_013400035.1 Rynchops niger
CATTTAGACAACGCTTTGTCTAAAATGTTTTTAAAACATTTTCAACATCTGGGCAAGTGGGAAAATATCTTCCTATTAAAAGACAGCAGATCTGTCAAGGGACCTGCTGCTTTATTGACAACTGAGAAATCCCAGGGAGGCACTCCAGCAAACCCACCCGCTGGGGGACACACAAGTAACTGGGAGCACTGGGAGCAGAAGAGGGGCAGGCGAAGAACCTCTTCAGAGAAGGCAGGGCTGAACCCCTCAGTGGCTTACAAATTTTTCTGGAAAGTTTCCCCGACTACAGATCCGCCCCTCTTCTTCGCAGCCCCACGGATACGAACAAAAAGGAAGTCTGAATTGCTGTCGCTGGGGTTTATGGGAAGTTACTGTGCTGCATTATTCTAGGTCCTAATCGGATAATCTTTCTTACAGTTGTCTCATATGGCAGCGCGTGCAAAACTTCAGCGTCCGACTGCAAGATTATGAGATTCAAAGTCGTGGAGTTTCTTCCTGAAGCTACTTACATGGACCACTAATTAGTTTAGCATCATCATTTTTCCCTTGCTAAAAGTAGATAAATATCAACCCAGCAAGCAAACAAAAAAAAAAAAAAAAAAAAAAAAAATCCATCAACCCAAAAGAAACCAATATATATTTAAAAGGTTACATTTGTCTTGCCAGCTTAGGTGGCTGGTAGCGAAGACAAGCACATTTGACAGTCACTTTTAAAAAACCCCGGAGTGGATAATGGCAGTACTCAGCTCACCACACCGGCTGTGCGTGAACGTTTCCTGGAGCGCTTGCGTTGCTTCAGGGTTCAGTAAAAAGAGCTACTCCACATCCCAGACTCGCACGGGAAGGTGAACGCATCACTACACGCTTCTCAGAAAAGCTACATTAACTCTTAATTTATGTGGCCCAAAGCCTGAAAAAAAAAAAAAAAAAAAAAAATTAATTAGCTTTTGTTAATGCCTTTCACTCTGCAAGAGATTGTGGGCAACCAAAGTTGATCCTTGGAAACAACCAGTGTAGGACCTGGCACGGCACGTTCTGCTGTAAGAGGTAATTAACCTCCTACAGAAGGCATCTTTCGTCGTACTGAATCACAGATTAATTCAAAAATTAAACATTTTGGCAGTGGATAAAACCACCACCAGCAAGACCCACAGACATACCCTGTGCAGGTAGCCGACTGGAAATCCCACTGATTTGTGCTCTCTCCTTGGGTCAGCACCAAGCAACAGCCGGGCTACGGCTCTGCCGGGTTTGGCATCGGGGTCTGGGCCGCCCCCGGCAGAGGACAGCAGGGGGGTGATGGCAGCCGGGGCAGGCGGCAGCCCCGTCGCTGCGGGAGGAGAAGGAAGCGATGGCAGCAGTTCAGGTCAACCCAGAAATGCCACCACTCTCATGGATTTGGGAAGGGAGGGCAGCAATACTCAGGAAGCAAAAATGCAAGGGCAAGACTTTCAAATGTACCTTAAAAATGACATACATCACAGAATGCGTTGGGTTGGAAGGGACCTCTAAAGGCCATCTAGTCCAACCCCCTGCAGTCAGCAGGGACATCTTCAACTAGAGCAGGTTGCTCAGAGCCTCATCCAGCCTGGCCTGGAATGTCTCCTGGGATGGGGCCTCCCCCACCTCTCTGGGCAACCTGGGCCAGGGGCTCACCACCCTCAGTGGAAAGAACTTCTTCCTCATGGCTCATCTAAACCCACCCTGCTCTAGTTTAAACCATTGCCCCTCGTCCCATCGCTACGTGCCCTTGCCAACAGCCCCTCCCCATCCTTCCTGTAGGCCCCTTCAGGGACTGGAAGGCCGCTATAAGAAATTTTAAAAATGTAAAGCAAGAAAAAGAACAAACATAGCCCATTCAGGAATTCAAAGTTCTTTGTAATGGAATTTTTCTTTTTTACTTTTAGTGTTTACCCCGCCTATATAAGCTCACGATCAGCGTTTGATTGCCCTTTTACACCTCCTGATTTCAAGGACCAGACCTCAGGTCTGCAAACCCTCAGCCCCAGGCTGGCGGCTCTTTGTACATCCAGCTGCCCACTATCAAGTCACCGAAATTTGTCAGCTGTCGCATACACGCAGTCCTTGCAGCACACCAAAGCTCTGCTAACGCAAGCGCTCACTTTGAAGGACCCTACCAAACGTCAGAGGGGTCCGTTCCCGTGGCTATGCAGGAATGGGAAAGTTACGCCTTTCACCACGTAAATCGTCGCCTGCCACTGGAACGAGCAGCACCCGAGCAGCAGGAGCTCTGCCGTCCCCGCCGGGCCTAAACGCAACTCTGCCGGGTAGGGAAAAGCAAGGACGAATGAGAAACGCAGCCACAGCTTGGCAGAAATTAGTGGTGTAACACAGAAAAATGATTTGCAATGCTTTTGTTTCTTGCAACAGAACAGTCTATTTTACACAAAAAAAAAAAAAAAAACCAAAAAAAACCCCAAAAAAACACAACAACAACCAACCTCCACACATTTCACTTAAACACTGCACGATAACTCAACAAAATGATGAAGTACCCCAGAGGAGGGGCAATTTATACAAGCAACTAAAGCACCAGGACTTCCCCAGACATTCACATTAAGCTAAAACCTAATGTTAAACAGAACAAAATGAAAATAAAAACAACAACAAAAAAAANAAAAAAAAAAAAAAAAAAAAAAAAAAAAAAAGGGAAAAAAAACCCAAAATGAAAACAAAACACAAAAACCCCAACCAGAAATCTGGTAAGCGGGTGAGGCGATAATTCATAAAGACAACTACTAATTTTTGCTATGATTCACTCAGTGAGTAACCCCCCCAGCTGCGGCTCTCCAAGCAGCAACGAAAAGTTGATTAGGGTACAAAATAGCTGCATGATTAAAGAGGTTCCTAACGATGCTGTGGGATCTGCAAGCGCAGAATTCCGGGGCGAGGAAGGCCCACGGCTGCGGATCATCCGCCTGCTCATCCTCGGGGCAGGCGAGGAGCGACGGCCGGTTTCCGCAGGCAGGTTCTGCCGGAGCCGCCGCCTGTGCTCCCCGCAGGACCGGCACCGTGCCATCGACACCCCTTGTCTCGGGGTTGCTGCAAAGACACCGACTCACTTTTGGGTATTTAACCGCTCCCCTGTCGTGGTGTCACGTTAATGCTTATGTAAATCCCTCACCTCAGGAGGGACTGAAATTTTAAGTCACACGCAGGTACTGACTGACTGCTCCTGTCGAGCCCACCCAACAAAAAATAAAAAGGCTTTTCTATTCTTAGCACTATTCCAACACAGTAAGCGCTAAGCTTTCCGACTTCACTTTACTACATAGATTTAGCTTGTTTAGGGCGTACAGTCTCAAAAAGTAACGGTCACACAAACAAAAAGACGGTTTTTCAGCAGAAAAGCATTTGGAGGGGACCCGAGCGCAGAGCTGGCCTCCCCAGCGTGGAGCTGCCCCAGAGCCCCGCCGGGTGTCTGACCTCTACCGCAGCACCACCCCCTGCAGAGCTCATAACTAACCCACAGCAGGCATCCAAAACCTCCTCCTCCTCCAACCCTAACCATTAAATCCTACGAGATATTCGATAGAGATACGCACGCACACAAGAAAACAGTATACACAACTGAAAATAGTTCTGCTACGGATCATACAGATCTAGAACAGGATTTCACTGAAGCCAACTTTGCTACTGCTACTCATCTGAACACACAAAGTTGGGGGAGAAATATGTAAAAAACCTTTAGATACCTGTTTATTAATCCATCACTGTAGATACTGGGTGTGTTACTTCAAGTCTCTTCTTCCTAAATCGCCTGCTGGTAACAATTCCTTACGCCCAAAGCATCCTGAACGCAGCAGACGTCCCCGGGAGCCTCTGCCCCTCTCACGCCGGTGCCGTTTCCAGCGCAGCTGCAGCTGCTTTGAGCCAACCCAGAGTCCCAGCACAGCACCAGCCACCTGCCCACGCACCTGCCCAGGTGGTTTCACTTGCCCGAGCATTTGCACCTGAACACCAGGGGTAACGAGCTGCAAAGGGACCTGCTCCAGCCCGGGCTGATACTAGGGCAGGAGAAAATCCAGACACAAGCTGCGCTTGCAATTTTAGAAGAAAAGATGTAGTCTGATGAAAACAGGGAAGGAAAGTTTGTGGATTGTGTTTTTGGTTTTTTTTTTTTTTTTTAAGTGAAACAATAATCTTTTAGCATTCTTCCTGCAGAGAAAGTCGCCTATGTGCCTGCATGGCTAAGGAGGCAGACAAGTCGGGAAATGAGGTCTTTTATTTCTTGTCTCTTTCTCAGGGTCAAAATTCCTTAGTACCAATTTGTAAAACGAAGCTGGGAGTCTTGCAGCCCTCAAGATAATCGATTAGCTGACAAAAGTGAAATCACATCTTCCAGACTCACTCATTAACAGAAGTAGAGCCTGTGTTAGAGAAGGGTTTGCTTCACCTAGCGCTGTCAGCAGGCAGCCCCACACCACCCCTGTCTTCAGAGTCGGGTCTTGCTTTGGCTTGGGTCAGAGGAAAAGCCAACTATGGCCTATCACTTCTATTCTTAAGACTAAAACTCCCTTTTGCTGAGCTGACACACATTCAAGAACGGCACAATTATCGACATCAACAAGACAGCAGGAAAAGGAGCTGCAGACACCTTCGAGCACAGGGAATTGCACCCCTGGCATCTCTTCAGGAGAGCTCTCCTCAGGCTCGGGCAAATGCCATGGGGAAGGCAACGCAGGACCCTTTCCCGTCATAGCCTCTTGCCAAGAATTTCGGCTTCAGAGCATCCGAACTGGTGAACCAAACTTAAAAACGACGTCATCAGCAAGGAGAACAGAGTGCTGCTGCCACCGTCTGTCAGAGGCACATTGCGAGCTGGGATGGAGAAGTGTCCCAGCAAGAGTACAGCTCCAGGGCATGAAGCCACCACATGCAGGCTCCTTGCTAGAAGGAGCACCAGCAAACAGAAGACAACTGCTGGGCACAGACTCCTCTGTACCACTGCAGGCAGCTGGCATGGGCACAGAGTCCTCACCCAGCAGTGGGCAGAAGGTATCTCCAGCCAGCCTGGAGCATAATGGAAACAGAAGGAAAAAACTTCCAAACAATAGTTCCCATCCCCGAGTGGGAAAGTTGAGCTGAGCTCGGGGATCGCAGAGGCGGAAAGCTGTTCAGAGAAATATATACAGAAAAACCTGCAGTACAGAAGCCAGCCCTTACTGTGACTTGAAATCAGGACATGGAAGAGGGGACCAGAGGTCCTGCCCTGCCATGGTGTGCAGGCTAGAGGAGGGAGGTGGGAGAAGGAGAGAGAAAGGGAATGGTGGAAAGGTGAGCCTAAGAGGCGGCACAGAGCACAACTTGGTGCCCGAGATCCTATTCAATACGTATGAGCACAGCCTGGCCCACAGGTATGGTCCCTGCACGGCTTTGAGTGGCACACGTTCTCACTGCGATGGCACGCATGGACACCCACTCCTGGGAGACAACAGCAGCAGCTCTTCCCATGGCAGAGACCGCCGTGCCTCAGCGCTCACGCCAGGGCAACACTTCAGTCCCAGCCATCCTCTCTGGAGTGCTGCAGCTGTCACATCCAGTCTCACCAAGGGCAGCTTTGTGGCAAGTTTTTAGAATATAAAGATAACTCATAAATTTTCCTAACGTCCTTTAAAGGATGTGGTAGGGTCGCTCCACCTTTCAAGCTGCAGTGCAAAGTGGATGGAAGCATTCCATCCCAACCTGGTGGGCTGCTGGGGAGGCATCTCCACCAGCTGAGCAGGGATTAGAGAGGAAGGGAGACAGTTACGGAGCAAAACGCAAGGGGAGAAACTTCTACCTGGGGCGAGGAAAGAGCTTCGGAGAAGGCTAACTGCTGGGACAGCCGTGAGAGGTGACCACAAGCCACCCTGAGCCAGTACAGGAGGAAAGAGAAACTAACAGGACACCCCCCTCGCAGCTGGGCATCACCATGCTGGGCGGGCGCAGGGGGAACGCCAGGTGGTGGATCCCATCCCGCTCTTCCACTGCGCCCTGCGTGCCTGCGAGGAGGCAGCTACTGCGAACGCAGAGGTAAGCAGGGAGAGGCAGAAATATCCTTTTTCTCATCTCCTGTCGCTGCTGTGACAGAACATTCGTGCTTTTACTGAGCAATTCACCAGTATCGGTTGAGAAGGCGAAGCAGCAACTCGGAGTGGAAGGAAAAACTGAGCATAGAGCCAGTTGGAAAAAAGATTTCCATAAAGCTAATTTTTAGCCAAAGCCCTTTTTTCCCCCTCCACGTACAAATCTCTGTAGGAGACTTCAAATAGTAATCACTCTAATGAATTAGTCCACAGGAGAAGAGGCAAACATACACTCCAATACTTGGCCAGTTCTAGCTGATATACTCTCCAGAAGAACAATACTTAGCATTTTACACTAATGGCTTGCAGCCAGTAACTAATTAATCCTCTCAACGCAGAGGTATATGTTGGGTTTTTTCCCTTAATGTAAAAGGAAAAAAAAAAAAAAATTTTTCACTGTCTCATGCCAGTCTGCAATGACAAAACGTTCACTGCTTTCCCAGAGAACAGGAACGCTATTTTAGGGGCTGGTGCTGCAGGTTTGCGCCAGCTCCACACTTCCCCTGAAAGACGGTATTCGCTGAGAACCAGAGCATCGTGGTTAACCGCTGCCGGTCCCCTAGAAGGCCAGATGTTCAACAAGAAATTAGCTCCCTTCAATCCATTCCGGGAAACGAGATTCATAGTCTCGTTTCTCTTTAAGGATGATGATGTTTATTCCCCCAGCAAGGTCTAAATTAAATTCAAGCACATTTGGAATACACAGCAGCATCTATCATGGTGGCTTCCCAGCCAAGTGTTGATATAGTTTATAGTCTTGCTGTCAGAAAATATTGCTGCATGCCCATCAGGAGGAGACTTCAGCGTCATCCCTGAGGCAGGGTATTCTCTGGTGGTCAATATAGCTGTGCCTCTGCAACGCTCTGGGCGCAGCCTGCTCGAAGCAGCCAGAAGAGGCGTGAGGCTCTTGCCCATGGCTTGGGCAATGCTGAAACCGGTCTTTGCCTGGCAGTACAGCAGGACTGCGGGGAGCAAGCAGAGGGGACAGATTTAGATGCTGTTTCCAGGGCAATAAGTGGCTTCAGTGTCACAGAGCGGGTCACATCGCCAGAACTGGCCCATCATTAAACATTACAGGACCCCCACTTTTGGCTACCCACAAAAATCAAGCTGACCCACTTATGCCCAGGCTGGTGTTCATCAAGGAGGACATCAGAAATGGGTTAAAGACCCAAAAAAGACAGCAGCTCACGTCTCCAACAGAGACTCCAAGAAGCCCCCAGGGGATTGCATGTCTCATGCTCTTACACGTATGTCCACAGCAGCAGTTACATGTTTTATTCTTCTAAAGGTTTGAGAGCAGGGTTTAGGGCTTTACACTTCTGACGCAGTAATTGTTTGAATATAAAAGCACAGGCCATATGGCACTTCCTAGGATGCAATTCACTTTCAGTACAAAGCTGCAATGAATTTAGGTAAATTTTCATGAATATGTAAAACAGTGATTTTCAAAGATGCACAGGCTGAGTTCATAGAAAATATCCTTCTCGGCCAGGCCAGACAATGACCATCAGGCAATGACTCACATCCTGCACACTCAGGTTGGCATGAATAGTTTTCAGCCCTCCCGTATGCGAAGTGAATCAGCAGAAAACTTGCCAAATTGCACCCAAAATCTAATGCAAGTCACACTCAGAATTACAATCACGGACAGCGAATATTAGATGTGTACCCTCCTTGGTAAGAAATTGTTACCATCGTAAGTTTGCTGTGCAAACAGCTAACATCTTGAGAAAATCCCCCTAAGGTCAAAAACTGAAAAGGTACAAAATGTTTCAAGCGTTAATGTGTTGAATACCTCAAAATCTTCATTATAAAACCTCTTCGTTCTTTCCCTCAGATCTCGCTAGAACAGGGCATAGGACCGGAGGGTTTCAGACAAACAAAGTCTGCTCAGAACAGCTTGGAGAGCAGATCCCAACAGCCATAACCCACCACCACACTGTGCCGCTCAAGCAGCGCGCTGACATTTCGCTACTGGCGGGGAAGCTGGCCGAGACCACACAATTTCCAGCGAGCACTGCCCAAAACGTACAGGTTTACCAAACCCGACAGCAACAGCCACCAGTGCCTTACAGTGATGAACGCAATGCATCAGATACCACCACGCAACAGAGAGAGAGAGCATCTCGCCATCGGAGACCTGAGTGCGAAGGCATAATGAACTCTATCCCAGGACAACACAACTCTCTGTCTGAGCAACCCCAGCTTTGAGGCGAGAGATGTGCGAGAGGTATGTTGGGATTCAGGCAGGGAGGCTGGGATAGGGTTGGGATAGCTCTGACGCCCTGCTGTGGACAGATGAGCAGAAAGGCAGAAGGTGGAAGTAAAAGAGGATGAGGAGTGAACACAGACCAGGGATGCCCCGTGGTGTCAGACAGCACTCGGAGAGGAGACACAAAACAGAAACAGCTAAAGAAGGTGCAGACATGAACAAAGTTTTCTAGGAATAAAAGTGGGGGACAACACACCAAAATGGACAGCCCCTCCAAAAAAAAATCCCAACCAAAAAAAAAAAAAAAAACAAACCAAGACCAAAAACCCAAACCCAGCCAACCAAAAATTAACAAAAACAACGAAAAAAAAAATAAAGAAAAGAAAAAAGAAGCTGAAAACCAGTCTATAAAACCATGGAGCCACTGACCAAACTCACTCAGGACCATTGTGTATAAAACCCTGCGACCCTTGAAGCCGCATTATTTAAAGTTGCTTTGCAAGTCTATTACAAAAAGTACATGCAGTTACCGACTGAGGACAACTTATATTTTCAAATGATTGTTCAAGCACACCATTACTCCACTGACAGTTTTCCAAAAACTACAAACCTTAGTCTCAAACTGGGAAATCAAGACAACGAGCACCGATGCCTTCAGAAGCAAGGCCCCACGTACGCGGAGAATCACGGAATCTTTAGAGTTGGAAGGGACCTCTAGAGATCATCCAGTCCCACTGCCCTGCTAGAGCAGGATTGCCCAGAGCACATCACTCAGGAATGCATCCAGGCGGGGCTTGAAAATCTCCAGAGAAGGGACTCCACACCCTCCCTGGGCAGCCTGTTCCAGGGCTCTGTCACCCTCACCGTAAAGGAGTTCTTCCGTGTATTTGAACGGAACTTCCCGTGTTCCAACTTGTGCCCGTTGCCCCTCGTCCTGTGACTGGGAACCACTGAAAAGAGCCTGGCTCCATCCTCCTTCAGCCCACCCTTTAGAGACTTGTAAACATTAATCAGGTCTCCCCTCAGCCTTCTCTTCTCCAGGCTAAAGAGTCCCAGCTCCTTCAGCCTTTCCTCATAAGGGAGATGCTCCAGTCCCTCAATCATCTTAGTTGCCCTTTGCTGGACTCGCTCCAGCAGTTCCCTGTCCCTCTTGAACTGGGGAGCCCAGAACTGGACACAGTATTCCAGTTGTGGCCTCACCAGTGCAGAGTAGAGGGGGAGAATGACCTCCTTCAAGGTGTTAAGAGTACGTTTAGAAGCACAGCCAGAAAAGTGTGTGAAATGATGGCAAAGATTCTGCTGGGACCTCCTGAAAGTGAGAAAGATTAGAACTATGGTGTCAGGTGGAGGAGGAAGGTAGAGATCTGATCTAAGAGGGATGAAGGGACAGCCCACCCTGATCGGTACCGCTGGGAGAGTCAATAGTAGCTGGAGCGATCCAACAGCCTGACCAAGAGCTCCCTTCTTCCTTTGCTAATGAACTGGAAAGGTTTTCCCTTGCGCATGAAACAGTTTCCGCGTTTTGAGCAGAAGCAGAGAGCTCTGTTCCAACTGATGTACCTTGCTGCCTGTTCTAGTTAAAAAATGCAACATCTTTTGCCAGCAGCTGAAGAGGTCACCATCAGAAGTTGACCCGCACCTTGCTTTAATACAAACAAGACGACTGTATTTTGTATTTTTTTAGCATCTTACTGAAGCCAGCGTGAAGGAGGAAAGTTAGAAGCAGGCACATGCTTCGCTTTGCTCCCATCTTTCTATCAGCAGACACCAGCGCTGATCGAGATGACTTCATCCAAGGCAGTCCCTCAGCTGGCCCAGACTGATAAACTGCCCCCATGCGCTGGATCCCTGAATCATAGGAACATTTGACAAGGCTTCAAAGTCAGTTCTTAGGCTTTGCTAGAAACTCTGAATTAATTTTTCCCTCCTCTGCGTAAGGAGAAGTACTAATTCTTATTACAGATCCAAAGAACCATCACAGGATGAATCACCTAATGAATTACTCAAGTATCTCTCTGCAGATGGCCCCGCTTCCTACCGCAGCTCCCCACATGCTGCTCTGTTGCTTTCTCTTTGTGGCTTATGCAGTACTATAAGCCAAAGCTCAAGTCCTGGTATTCCGAAACAAGATGATAGAAACATCAGTAACTGGACAAACATTGCATTTCACCCTGGAAATGGCTTGTACTGCCCTGTACTAACCCCTCGGACGCTGCTGAAACATTTACTACATAAAGCTCAGCCAGCCATAACTACGAAAAGTTCAGCCAACCCTAGAGAGCTGCGTTATAAAGTTTTGTGGTCATACAGTTCAAACATGATATGCAAAGCCCAGCTGGCATCCAAGAAGGGAACCTTGATCTTCTATTGTGGTGGCAGCTATGAAAACCACGGCCACAGCCACTGCCTGCCCCGGGTTTAAACCAACAGGTTTAACTAGACTTGTTCTACCCCATCCACCCTCAGCTGTCCACATTAAGCAACGTCTTCTCATTCAACGCCCGAAGAAAAGCAGGTTCCCTTGCACAGAAAGAATAAGCTTCGCCCAACAGCATTAGCAGGCTCTTACCACTTCCACAAGCCAGCACAAGAGGGGCACACCATCCTTGACATGCTGGCTCCTTTCTGTTTCTAGAATTAATTCAGAATGCCAATACGGACCTGATAAAAAGGCACGCTTTCTTCCACTTCTACTTTCAGGACAGCCTCTCAGAACAACACCCCCTCAAGGCAGCAGAAATGAGGGATTTGAATTTCAGCATTACATTATTCAGAGGAAAGAACGGCCAGAGAGCAGCAGGAAAAGCCAGCAAGAATTACACTAGCTAAAGAGTATTTGAGGTAGTAAACGCAGACAAGCGAAAAACAGGTCACTGGGAAAAATAAAAGCTAAGGTGCTACATGGCAGATATTCCGAAACCATGTAAAATGGATCCCAGAGCAGTGTCGAATTTGCCACAAGAACACAGCAAGTTAACGTAACAGCTATAAATACTAACGTGGAGCACCTTCTTCTTGCTTCTTATCCGACAGGCCAGAGAAGACACTCCAAGGAGATCTCAACCATGCCGATTTGTGATGGTTTGGGCATAAATAATGAAACTCATGTGAAGAGAGTCTTAGATCAGAGTAGTCAAATAAGTATGGACTTGAAGAAATACTCACTCTGAGTCCCTGGCGAGTCATATTCCCCCAGAGGTTCCACAGCTCAATTTTTGCTGCAACCACATAGACTGACACAGATATTTATACTCTTGACTACAACATCTCATGTATAAGTAAAGTGACTGCTCTCAAGGAGCATTAACAAAAGCAGTGAAAGGCATGCCAGAAGGGTATGTGGCTCATAAGGAGCTTCTGCTTAAACATGCAATACAACAAAAAGGCACCAACCCCTGTTGTAACAAGCTGCAGAATCGCATCCAGGACCCACTAACATCCTTGTGATAAACAGTAATCCTAACAGCAGCCGGCACACTACAAACAGGATTGCTATTAGCAGGGTGGACACAGAAATGGCACCCAATAATCCGGTTCCTCTGACAGGACAGGGCTGTCCTCTCCTACCTGCTTAACATGAGCCAGCAGTGTGCCCAGGTGGCCAAGGCGGCCAACAGCATTCTGGCCTGTCTCAGGAACAGCGTGGCCAGCAGGAGCAGGGAAGTGACGGTGCCTCTGTACTGGGCACTGGTGAGGCCTCACCTCGAGTGCTGTGTTCAGTTCTGGGCCCCGCTGTACAAGAGGGACATTGAGGTGCTGGAGCGTGTCCAGAGGAGAGCTACCAGGCTGGTGAGGGGTCTGGAGAGCAGGTCCTATGAGGAGAGGCTGAGGGAGCTGCGCATGTTTAGCTTGGAGAAGAGGAGGCTGAGGGNGGACTCGATAATCTCAAAGGTCCTTTCCAACCATGAAGATTCTATGATTCTATGATTCTACCTGAAGCTGTGCCCCAGCACTGCCTCACCAGCTTGTCACCATGCCTCCCACCAGACATTCCATTTCTCTCCATCCATGTGAGCTGCTTCTATCAACAGTCCTTAAGCCGTTCCAGCAAACCCGAGCCTGCTCAGCTTCCATCATCCCCTTCTTGTTAAGGGAGCTCACTTGGTGCTCCTTCAGCCCTTCCACCACAGGGTGCTCAGGCAGAAGCTCGGTGTAGGCAGCCGCTCGTCACCCGTCAAAGCTGTCAATGCAGAGCTTGCATCCCTGATGTAGCATTGGCATGTCTTGTAACACCTATCTTTCTGATTAACAAAATTTCAGACGTTCTTTAATAAAGCAAGATTTATGACAATGACAATGAAAATTAATTAATCTTCAGGAGACAGCCTTTGTCCTATTTTTATCCCCACCGTGCCAAGCCATTTACATAGCTCCAGACCTCTAACCATTTGGAGGTCCCAGCTGTCCTCCGTAAACCACAGAAAGCACCACTGTTAGGTCTCTCTGTGGTCTTTGCCGAGGCGTTCTGCTGTTAATCGACCCTCCCTCCCCGTCACAAAAGCGCTTGTTAACAGTAGTACGCTTGGTTTGCTTTTTCTATAGGGCTGCATTTAGACAGGTTGGACAGTTTTCTAGTTTTGCTTCAGCTTTTCTTCCGACAGATGCTTTAATACAAGTTACCTCAAAACTGACAGCCTTTCCCCAAGGTGCAGTGCGCACAGCCGTGCCTTTACCCTTCCAAGCGGATTTCTCTCCACCCCGAGTTTTCGCGACGCAGCCTCCAGCCCAGCTCGGCTTGTAACCGCAGCCCGGCCTTTCTCGAGCCCTGTGGCAAACCAAAGACAGAGAGGGGACACGTGCAGGTGCCATCCCTGCAACTGATGATCCACGAGAAACTTTTTATGCATCCTTCCACTCTTACCCACCCCTCCCACCTCCACACTGGCTCCCTGGGATAGATCCTCGGGAAACTTTTCACCCTGCATGCCTTAATCCTCTTTGGGCTTTGCCCTGCAGCCCAGTCTCCAGAACTATAGCGCACAAACAGACAGTTAATCTCTCCCTATCACTTGAAAACCAGTCATAATTGGTACAGCCATCAATTATTAAGTAGGCAAAGTGCTAATGTTTGCCTATAAGTGTATTTTACATACGGAAATATAAAATGGGCATTATTGTTTCATAGAAGTGTAATTGTTTTCTCCTCTTTCACCAGGTGTCAGTACCAGTGGTTTGGCAAAAAGGCCACCAGCAGATATATTCTAAAAGGCAGAAAGAATAATGTTACAGAAGCGGCAAGGAGAGGACAGTACGGGCTGCGTGAAGTTACCAGCGTTTCGGCAAGCAGTGAAAGGCTGAAAGACACGGAGCCAAAGAAATAACTGCAAGGGGATCAGCTGGGTATAATAACCACCAGAAACGCACCCGAAGCAAACGATACGACACAACTCATAGGAGGTGATGAAGGGAAGAGACACTTCAGTAAACAGTAACTGACATTACAAAGCCCTAAAGGCTCAGCCAAAGGTAGCGAAATAGATCTCTTGGGGAAGAGGTGTTAGCCCTCAAACAGAGGGGAGGTATTTCACAGAGAGTTTCTGTTCCACGGGCTTATTCTACTTTAGAAGGAAGCGCAACTGATGCTGCTGCTCCCCTCCTGGCTGCAACGTCCCACCCCAAAGCCCCTTGAGGCTCACGCCTTCCTACTGCTATATCAAGCTTTAAGTCTACGGCCTGCAGGAAGCAGGGGATGAAGACAGAGAAACGGGGTTTCCGAACAGAGCAGAATTCAGGACAGTGTAATTCCTTCCACTCTTCAACCAGGGCAGCCCTGCAGCTGCAAGCCCAAACCGGGGGCTGCTCGTGCCAGGTTACACATCAAGACGCAAGACCGCGAACACCAGAAAGGCAGACATAAAAGCAGTTGCAGAGAAGTAATTACAAACAGAAAGACGTCAGTCTTCTTTTCTCCATTCCTCATCCAAATTTTGTACCACAAAAATCCCAGATGAGTCAGTAACCCAAAAAGGAGTTATTTCACAAGTTAAAGCCACGCAGGCACAGGCAGGGAACTAATACCGTGCCCGATTTAGATCCTGAGCAGGTGATTAGCACTCTGTGCTACATGAACCTGTGCTTTGCCTCCTCTTTCAGTCAACTCGCATCTCTAAACATCTTCACAACCGCCTTGGACAGAGGGAAAACCTTCACCCTTACCTGGCGCCTGCAGGCGGGCGCAGGGACAGGCCCCACGGAGCTTCCTGAGCACAGGGACCAGCCCACGCGCTCCCTTCTGCTCCCAACCGCTCTTCATCTCTGCCCTCACTCGCACAAGAAACTAAGCCTCTACATACAGACAGATCCTAAATATCGACAGCTTGTAAAAGGCTTAGGGCTGAGGATCACTATGAAGTATTATTTCAGGTAGTTTGCTTTCCAGAGCAGCTCGCCTTTCCCTAGCAGAGCAGAAGCTACCGGAGATTCAGAGAAAGCTTCCGAACCGCAGCCCGGGAGGAAGCACGGCACAGGGAGCCGGGAGCAAGCTCTGTTTGCAAGTGCCAGGCATCTGCCAGACACCCAGAAAAAACTATATACACCCGTATAGGAAAGTATAAAGCCAACAGCACTCCCAAAATACACGCTGTCACGCACCATGTGTATGAGGATCACTGTGCGCTTCAGGTGTCAGCTAAACACAAGCAAGCCTCCCGTGGAAGAAGAGTTATTTTTGATTTTGATCGGCTGGCTGTGTGAGCACCCGGGATGGAGCACAGCACGGACAGGAGTGCAAAGCTGAGGATACCGAGACCGGTTATTTCAGCGTCAGCGCAGACCTACAGCCTGCAGCTGACTTTACAGGCACTGATCACAACATTCACAGCAGCGTTTCACGATATTCCCCTATTTAGCCTTTTATCACCAAATGCTAATGCCTCTTTTTCAGAAGCAGACCCTTTGTAAAATGGATTTCGCTAAGCTGATTATTTAATATGTCAACCTTGTTCTTTTAATGACACTAAGTATTTTCTGCCTTGACATTTCGTGGAAAGCACACACCATTCACGTCTGCATCGTGGACTGACGCTCCCAGTCCCGGCAGCTCACCGCGTCCTCAGCCGCAGCGGCACAGCCTCCCCGCTCCAGGGGGAATGGACATTTTGCAGCAACAGATCTTATTCCTTGGGAACTGCATGCTTCAGAAATTTTGCACCAATTTGACAAATTAATTATAAAGTACCTCACCAGTTTCAGCGACGTACTTCTGATTTGCATTTGTGTAGCTAAAAATAGGATTTGGGGGAAAAGTCCAAGACAGGCCCAGCTTGATTCAGTTCCCTGTTTATTCCCAGTGCTAAGTGAGTCAGCTAATGAAAAGCTTATGGGACAGCCAGCATCACTGGCCTCTTCGTGAAAGTCCGCTTGGAGACAGATGCGGTACTGCAAGAATTTGAATCCCGATCTTCCCTGCTCATGTCAGTTCTAGGCAGAAAAAATTCCAGACACCGGAGGATTGACTGGCTCCCACCAACGCAGTGGCCCGGGAAGGTTTCCTGGGGCAGCGACAGTGCCAGGTTTCCATTCTGCTGCTCAGCCCAGTTTCGTTCTCAGCTCATTCCCACCATGCACAAGCTGCGCATCTCATTTTTGACATTTCTAGACATTTTACTTAAATCCCGTATTATTCACATCTGCAGACTTCTCTTGGAGGACACTCCAAAAATCAGCTGTCCAATACGACACTGCTTCAGAGGTTCACTGTGGTCTTTAGATCAGCAGAATAAGAACTGAGAAGGTACCACCTGCAAATGAATGAGGTGATACACGCATACTCACACTTTTCTCGAAGCTGAAACCCTCTTTACACCCACTGCTCACAACCCAGCAAAAATACCCTGCTTAGCCCAGCAGCTAAGATGTTGCAGGCCGGTACTTCAGGCAGAGGACATTTCTTCTTGTAGACAGATATGAGGAATGCATCTAAGAAGCAAACCAAAACAGTTTGAGAAACTTCTTCCTTGAGCATGAGTCAACACAACAGAGAATGAGTGCAGCGTTATTCAGTGGATCACCATCTTTCATCTACCTACAAAGCCCATTAATTCCATAAATTAGAACTTGAATATTACTATGTCTGATGAATACCATAGAAGAAGTTGCCTTTGCCCGACTTTTAACAGTGGGCAGTGGTAAGACGCGCACATCAGTCTCATCTAGATCGTTTCCATACTTTCTGCTATGTGGGACAAGGCACAGCCCTGGGAGCGCTCCTGCCTCTCCTCATGTCTCTCAAGCCAGAAGGTTTCGTAACTCTCACTCTCACGTGCTCATTCACCGGGCAGCTACAGCGACAGCTGGAGCTCGATGTCCCCTATTGCGAGTGCCCCCTTACTCGCTGCAGACCCAACTCCTCGCATCCTCACCAGCTCTCCCACGCACAGGCCGTTTCCATCGTGCGTTTATAAAGTTGCATAAAGTTTCTAGCGTTATAAAGCACAATGAGGTCTTTGTTCAAGAGCACAGTTTCTAGGGGCATCAGTAAAACAACATTCATTGATACGCTGCATTATAAAAACCCAACCGCACACGCAATGAAACTGCGTTTAGTAATCCTAAAATGACTATAAAGAAAAATATTTACAATGGGGGCTGGAGAGGATGAAAGTCAGAGAGCGCAACAACAATGACAGAAACCAGGGGGAAATGCTACATGAATAGGAAACAAAAAATTGAAGGAAGCTTTGAAAAGACAGCAATGAAAACCAAAAGTTGGTATAAAGCAGTGAGGAGCTTACAGACACTGGGTCAAAAATGTCTAGGCGGCTTCTCCCTCTTGTGCTGTGAAATGAGAGAACAGTCAGAGGGGTGAAGGGCCAGCAATTTAAAAATAAATATAAAATGTCGGCTAATCCACTGCAACTTTGTGCCAAACACCAGCGGTTAACACTGAGGCAGGTTTCAGAAGAGGACGGGGCACTGACACCAGCTGATGAGAACAGCTGGGTTTCAGTAGAAGAACCAACACTCTCCAGCGACTGCAAGCCCCCGATTGCCTCGCAGGGGACCATTAGCTCAGTCTCAAGCCGCCCGTGTCATCCTTACCTGCAACTGGCTCCTTGTCACTCCCCCTGAAGCGAAGGTCTCTGATGCCAAGCAGGACCAGGATCCGGCCAAGCTGAGGTCTGACCCAGCTCCGCAGCTCCCATAGCTCTGTAGCTCTGTCCCAGAGTGCCCACAGCAGCCCTTCGTCCCAAACTGGGATGACACATAATCCTCTGACTCAGAAAACCCCTTCACTACTGGTATTACTGGATGCTGAGAGCACGTGGTGCTGAGTCCTTGCAGATTCCCTTGGGCTCCCCTTGGGGCCTGCGGGATGCTCCCAGGCTCCATGGGCTGTGGGCGCCCCTTCTCACGGAACCCGCCATCATCCTCACCACACGCCAGTGGGAAAGAGGAGCGAAACAAAGGCAGCAAGTCGATATACAACCTCTGAAATGATCAACTCCAACAAGAGCCCCTCCGTTTCTCCGATTCCCACCCGTGCAAAGTAACCGCGCACGCGGCGGCAAGTGCTGCCTTCCCAAACCGAAGCAGCAGCAGCAAGAGCTGCTGTGCGGGAATTTTTTTATTTGGTCATTTTCTCTGATGGGACCCCAGGGAATTCTGACTTCTCCCAGTCCCTGGAAAAGCTGTCCTGTATCTCACCGCCCCGATCGATGCCCAGCCTGCATGCCAGGCCCCCAGCCGCAGTACGGGGACTAGTTCCTCCTTCAGGGGGGTTGGAACTGGATGGTCTTTACGGTCTCTTCCAACTCTAACCATTCTGCGATTCTGTGACTCTCCCATCACTCAGCCTTTACCTGGGCTGTTCTTCTGCTCACAAAGGGCTTCCAGCTGACATTGCTCAGCCCACTGTAGCGGCACAACCTCCCTCCTATTCCCCGTATACCACCAGCCGTAGCTCCCCATCATGGTCCTACAAGGCACAAACAGGTATTTAAAAAGCAACCGGTCTCCCAACACAGGGTCCACTCGAGCCCAAGCCTGGCCAGGTGCAGCCCATTGCTGGGACGGGAGCACTAAAGTTTCTGCAGCTCAGATTCACCACCACCGTCCCTCCTGATAGACAGTGTAGTCCTGCGGCAGGCCTGCTTTCACTGTGTTTTAAAACTGAAACCAGTAAAATTAATTTCATTGGATTTGCAAGGCATGGAAGAGCTACTATATTTTATTATCTTCAGTTGCAATTTCCTGATTGTTCCCTCATCAAAAGAACGGTGTTACTACAGTGCGTGTTAATTTAGAACACATTTGTCTTTATTAGAAAAAAAGAAAACTCATTTTAGCCGAGACCGCAACAAAGGGCAGTGGGCTCTGGCTCAGCTTTTGAAAGGACCGAAGCATTTCTCTCAGCTACCTGAGTTCATGCAAAAAGCTCAAAGGGTGGTTGTGAATGGAAAGCTCTTCCTCCCCCCAGGGCTCACAGAATGCTTTAAATACTCAGCTTACAACAGCAGTGGGATGCGTTTGTATACTTTTCAAAAAATATTATCCTGTTCAATATCCCTTTCTCATAGTCATGCAAGAAAATGTCAAGCAACAGCTCGTAAGCGGTACCTGTTCTGTAACTAGACACATCTGATTCCACGTTCCGTGGTGCTGCCAAGGCAGGAAGGTGTCCCTCTTTCTGAAGACCAAAGTGCACTTTGGAAAAGGAACGCAGAGAAAATGAAGTCAAGTATTTTTGCCTTCATTGCCCAAAAACAGGCTGCCCAACTTACATCCAAATCAGACAGGAGAGGAAAAGGTGAGAGCAGCCCAGCATTAGGTCCTGGGTGTCCAACCTGTGAATGGAGGCGGAGGTGGATGGCTCAAGAAGGGAAAACCTGGGGATAACAAGGCCTTTGGAGCCCGGGGGGATGCACAGTGCAGACCAGGGCAGCCTGTGTGGGCACGCAAGTGTGTCTGAGTTTTGGAGAGCTAAGCCTAGCTAAAACCGCAACACCAGGTCATGCATACAGCCTTAAGGAAAGTAAGATTTCAACCCTGAAGTGTAATTTTTGTTCTGTGGCTCTCACAGCTTAACACAGATTCACTGAGCAACAGCAAAGTTACACAGCGTTAAGACTCCAGAAGAGTTGGTTTAGTAAATTAAGAAAATTGACATCATCTGTACCAAGGTCTAAAGGCAACGAGATGTTACAAAGCCCTTCACAGGTCTTACATGTTGGGCCTTCTGCAGGTAAGGAACCCAGCAGGAATGCAGCCATGACCTCCTCCCCACAGCAACCCAGCCAGGCCATAAGGCAGTACTTCCACGAATGGAAACATAACAACGCTAACGATCATATTCTCATCAGGAACCTCTGCCTGTCAATAGCTCTGTTTCTGGAGGATTCCCACTTGCGCTTTGCAGGTGCCCCACAGGTAACCGTGATTTCCTCGGGCTGCGGCACACCAAGGGCCAAACCTCTGTTGAGCAGACTCTTCTGTTCCAAACCTCGGCAGCACAAAGAACACACACCTTTTACTCCGCTGTGGATTTAGAGCATCCCAGCAAGTAATCTCTGAAGTAGCGAGTCCCGTCCACTCACGTCTGGGAGCAGATGACGTTGGAAACCTAGCCCAGAGCGCTCCGTTTCCCTGTAAGGGAAGGACCGTGCCCAGTCTTGAGATAACCATCAAGCCCTTCGGGGCTTCTCAGTGCTTTAGCATTTTTCTCATTCTTCTTGTTAAAATACTGCTCTCAAAATATTTTGCATGGCTTGGAAGCTAGGAGCACAAGTTTAATCCCTCCATCCATCATTAAATTAATGCAATTATGCCTTCCCTCGGTTCTCAGTCAGCGTTTTGCCCCCTTACCCCAATGTCGATGCTGCTATTAGCCCAGCAGCCGGGACCTCGCGCCCCTCTGTAGCCTTATCTCCGCGGCTAAGTGCAGCGAGAGGGAAAAAGGCAGGCCCTGCTGCAGTATTAAGAGCAGACCCAACAGCAGGTGGGAAGACAGAGGGAAGAGATAATAAAAATAAAGACGTGCATAATTCTTCTCCAATCAGAAACAGCAATCGCAGCTCACCACCTGCTCTTAATGCTCTTTTTCAGTGGACCAAGCCATCAGAGCGGTTTGCTGATGAATACAATTAGTTGTTTAGTTGAGGCAGCCGCAGAGATTACAGGGCTATAGAGATTACTGTGCAAAGAAAGCAGAGCACACACGTGTGGAGCAAGCAATCACGCACGGGGTGCTAAATGCTTTGAAACGCAGAAAGGAACTGGAATACATAAGAGATAAAAAAAAAAAAAAAAATGGGGAAAATTAATCAAAGAAGAATGGAGGGCTGAATGTCAGGCAAGCCACAGAGGTTTATCTCTTCCCATCCCTGGGAGAGATGCTCAATGGAAACGGTGCAATAATCTCCCTAATCAGAACAGGAAAAAACCCCTCTGACATACAGGTATGCCCTTTATGCGGTAGGGGAAAGACCAAAAGGTCTTGTCTCATCTCCAGTTCTGATGCTATACAAATTATTTCGCACCTAAACATTGGTGCTATAAGAAACGCAATCCCAATCCCAACAGGTCAGTCAGAACCCTGCGAGGGCACCAACCTGCACGCAACGCTGCGTCTCTCCCCTCTGCATCCTCTGCTTGCGAGCCAGCCTGCCTCCTCCTTTTAAGCCATCAAGTTTTTATTTGCATTTTTACCGTTTGGCAAGAGGGAACCTTGCTGCTAAGATAGCCTTCTTTAGAAACTACAGCCCAGAGAGCTGCCTCTTTGAAGTCAATAGGTTTTCCAGAAACATTCCTTTTACTTTCACTGGAATGCTACCACCACACCACCTTGATTTCTTCCTTCACGAGCACACTGCTAAGCGATCATTCATATGCTGGGAAATATTTTGCTAGCTGGCAAGTCTGGCAAACAACAGTAATGTTTCTTGTTTGCAATGGTTACACCACATGAAGCATAATCCCAAATAAAAAACGTTTATAGGGTTTTCCGTCCTATTCTCGTCAATCATTACATACCAGACTGGTTAGCGCTGTTGATTTGTTCTTGTTTTCCTTTGAATGTTTCCATTCTTTTAAGCTTTTTTTCATAGACACAGTTGACATGGTTCTGAGTTCATTCTCTTTCTTTTTTTCCTTTAGGTTTTGCAGAGACTTCACAAATAAAACTGCAGGTTGCTTCCGGCATTCAAACCCCTCCTTCTTCCTCTCTCCTCTAGCTCACACCATCTTTCAAAGTGAAATTTTAAGTCTATTTGTCTTGGCCATGCTGTAACTTCTTCGTGGCGATTTTTCTTCAAATAGACTGTGGATCCTTTTATCTATTTCTTCTTCAAAGCTATCACTCAGGTTTAGACCTATCTGATCTTACATTTGGTACAAGATGACCTGAAGGTTTCATACCGGACTCCACAAGTTGTCTTCCTCATTCTCGCATCCTGGCATTGATGAAGAGCCAGAAGTCATTTAGAGTTTTAATTACAGACGCAAACACAAGTTAAAAGCAGCTGCCATCTGGGTGCAGCGAGGGCTGGGGGCTCTCTGGGGGCCCGGGCGCTTCCCACCAGCCCAGCCAGGGTGCGGGGCAGGCCCGGGGCATCAGGCACCTCCGTGGGGACAGGGACAAGCTGAGGCCAGACCGGGACATCAACCCATAGGTGCTGGGAGATATGGGGCAGAGGCAGGATCGGGGTTTCTCTTGCTCCTTCCCACTCCTCGCTGGACCCTGCCCCGTGTGTGTTACCCAGGAGGTGTCCCAGGGACCTCTGCCTCGCCGCTGCCCTACTGCAGAAGTTGTGCCACACCTTGCCATCCATCTCATCATTCAGCGCTTTCTGCCGGTACTCGTAAACCATCCTCCAGGGCCCCAGTGTCCTCACACCATGATGAGAGAAGATTTCGCCTTGTTGCCACACGCAGGCCTGGCACACACATTGTCTCCAAGCTGTGCACGTGCTGCTGAGCATAAAGACGTGTCTTTATTTCCCCCGCCAACGTTGAAGGGTGAGTAGCTTTTGTTTGAGCTCATCTAGAATTAATCAAGATGTAGGCATTACTTGTATAAGAACCCCCTTTTTCTGAAGCTATCTGCAGAATGACATTAAGAATGGCAAATAGATACTGATAAACCATCTAATTTGCATTCCCAGCTACTGCAGACAAGAAGCTGTTGGGCTACAGGTGAGATCCAGCGCTGCTTTTAATCTCTAACGTCAGGTCAAGAGAGAAACAAAACAATGTCATCCGGTGAGGAAGTACTGAAGAGATCTACATAGGGTAAAAGAAACTAGACCTGAATGCGTAATTCAGATACAGGAACGCTTTACAGAGTATACTCCAGTCATCAGTAAGCGCCCAAACTAAGTATGCCTTAAAATGGAGGTGGGAGGGCGGGGAGAGCAAATACTAATTGACTAATTGTGATGACATACACCAACAAAACTGTGGGGTTTCATCGGCGCGGTCCTTCTGACTCCTCCTGCCAGCCAGCACTCCCGGGATTTTCTGCCCCAGCAAACTACTGCCGCCCGGCTCCTGGGAAGGTGCTGCCCAGCAGCGCGCGCCGCCGCCGCAGGATGGGGAGCAATCTGCCTGCTGGCGTTTCACTGGAACTGGCTCCTCTGAATTCTCTAAACTACTGATTCCAAAATCACCGTATCTAGCTGCCTCCATTGCAGATCTCAGATTTCCTCACTAGGGCAGTACCAAACTGCTCTGCCATTCATCAAAAGGCAAAACCACTGTGATCATTATCCAAAGAATCCTTTCTCTCCTTTATAAGCGTTTGTATGCACTCTTTATCATGATACCATGCACTCCTTTTCGTTATTTCCTCTATCAAGTATGGATCGTGCACTTGTTTAATGAGCGTTTCATCCATATGGTAAGTACGCACGCAACCTCAAATTGTTAGTAGTGCTGTGCCTTTAGTTCATGTTATGTATCGTTCAACATTATATTTAGTCCTCTCCCTGTCTGCACATCCTCCTCCACGGAACATCGCTGGTGCCTTGTGGAGACGGCTAATCTGTTCATAGGTCTACAGATATTATGGATATATCCAGCTATATATTAGTAATATCTAATATTTTAACTCAGCCGCTATGCCCTGTGACCAGAAGGGCACACATTTGCATTTATGATGTATCAGGCCTTTGCTGCTGTGCGTTATCCCACACTGAGAGGTGAGGCAGCGGGAGGTGACACCGCTCGCGAGGGACGGTCACTCGTGTAATTACAGGCAATCACTGCGTGCCACCTCAGACGCGCACGGCGGGTCTGCCGGTGTGAACTCCCCCAGCACCCAGAGCCCAGCCCTGCTCCCATTACATCTGAAGGTACGGCAATAGTAACTCCCTCCTTGTCAATGGGAATCTGCCTTGTCCGCATACACGGCAACACAACTGCAATGATTTTCTTCTGAGTATACGAAATACACAGGGCTTATGCTTTAAAGCTAGCTACAGCTGTCACCACCCCAGATCCGAGCTTCATTTCAACACCGCAGCGCCCGTATTTAACACAGAAAGGACTTTTCAGATTTTAAACAAAACACAACACACAACAAACTCATACATGTTTGGGGGCACTGGATTTCCAGAACATTTCAGTGTCCTGCTGCTTTAGGGTCACAACAACTTGGCGTTTTCCAGCCTCAGGAAAAATGCTAATATAGGACGAATGAGCCCCTTAGGAATTTCTATCTATTTACCCAAAATAAGCTGCAGGTCGCGTGAGCCGCCATAGTTCCTCTTGCCTCAATCGGGAAATATTTCCTTTGAGTTTCTCAGGAAGATGAGCAGAAGCAGAACTGACAGCTCGCTGCCGTTAAAGAGACAGGCCGTGAGGTGCTAGCAATGGGAAGCACGATGCTCTGATTAATAAGCATCGTCGCCAATCTCGCTCTACAGCCTGATTAATGGATTTGGTGGGGATTTCCCACAAAGGTGGCCAGGCTCTAAAGTGTAATTACGGACCCTGGAGACGTTGAGAGTCTGCACCGTCCCGCTAAGGAAACCTCAGTTGCTCCCTGGCTCAGCAGCTTGGCGAACAGCTGCGGAGGCCGGGGCCGTGCAGGCAGAGATGTTTCTATCGCACTTGGAGAAATAGTACTTCGTGGTGCCTGGGGTGCTCCATATGGATGCCCTGATACTGCACAGCGCCTTCCAAAATGTTCCTGGCCTCAGCAGCGCGGTGACTGAGGAAGCATGTCAAAAGCTCTGCAGCTGCAGGCTGAGGAGCCCTACGGAGCGCAGAGCGGAGAGGAAGAGGAGCATGTGGACACGCGGCACCGGCCGTGGGATGGGCTGGAGCGTGTGCAAGGGCATATCCAGGAGACTTGTTCCTGGGAGGCATACCATTCACAGCTCCCATCCCTCTGGCTGGGAAAACACAAACAACCCCTGCCCAGTACAACGCAAACTAATTAAGCAGCGTAGGGTGGGATAAACTGGCTGTTCAGATGGGTACAGAGGTACGAGAGGACATAAAGAGCAACGGCAATGGGTCTGAGGGCCTCATTCAGGGTCTGAGAAGAGTTACGATTTCTTCTGTCCCGGTAAAAAAAGACAGTTACACTTGTGCTTGCTTGGGTTGGTTGGTGGGTTTTTCTAAGGTACCTTTAAATTGAAGAATTTGCAATTCTGATGTTTCCAGTGGGCGCTGAAACAACCCCACAATATGGCGAAACAATGAGGCTCCCAGCACAGGGGAGAAAGGGCAGATCTCCGGGCCGGGGACATGAAGTCCCCTGATATGTTTATGGGCACGCAAAAGCCACCCCAATGTCACTGATTAGTCAGATGCATTTTTTGCCATTTCAGGCACTAAGGGAGATGAGACTCAGATACCAATCATCCAGCTCCAGAGAACTGCCAAAAAAAAATGCCTTGGGAAACGCTGAACTCTCTGCGCTATTTCCAAACTGGCAGATACTCCAGGCTTCTGACGACACATATAATTACTTTTTTTTTTAAAGGGAAAAAAAAAAAAAAAAAAAGAAAGGTCGGGGCCTATTTTTATCATTTTTTTAGCCAAGAAATCTGCTAGATGCTGCCTTTCTTCTCAGAGAGCCTGGTGACAGGGGTCTGACACGGAGAGCCCGAACCAGATGCATTTTTTTGCTGCTTTTCTCCCTCAAGAACCTACTCCTTGTTCGTATTCCCACAGCACGGGCTGCTCCAGAGCATGGAGATTTGGGGCGTAAGATCAGCCAGGAGCTGAGATGTGCTGGCCCTGCATCTCCTCAAACAACTGAAGGTCTCAAAGATGAATGATTCACAGCTGTCCTCACCATCACCTACTCTGTCTTCAGAGGAATGAAGTCTTGCCTCGGCAAAAAAGAAAAGCAACTGCATTTCTACCTCCTCTTTCAATATTTTTAAATTTTTCTTTCATTTCTGTTCGAAATCAGGTGTTTAAAGGATAGGCTTAAAAAGAAGGTTAAAAAAAGAGCACCCAAATACTTTCGCATACCATGAGCAACTGCTGAAGTAACCTCATGGCTTTTTTTTGGTTGTTGTTTATTCCCACGTAGGAAACATACTGAAAATTGTTTAAAATGAAAAGCAGTGACTCTGAGGTATTTCATATTTTCCCATTAGGGGAAAAAACCCAAATGAAACAAGAAAAAAAGTATGAAAGAAAGTAGGAATTTTTTCATTACTTGGGAAAATGCAGTATCTCTTTGGAAACTTTGGACACAGTAAACTGGAATTCCTCAGCAGCGGGATTGGAACACAGAATCCAGGGCCAAGGGTGGTTAAACCAAACCCAACCCAGCCCTTTCTAAATTGGAACCCCGATGCTGTCACTTGCTTCTCTCCGCTTCAGTGGACGTGGTGCAACAGGAAGCCCGCAGGAGAAACTCTTGGATCCAAATGATATTGGTGCTCTCTCCTGGCTGCGCAATCGGCAGGGGAAAAGGCAACCTGTCCCTTGCCAAGGCAGGTGTCCAAGAGAGACAGAAGAAGCCTTCCAGAGGCTCCAGGTGGACCTGGAGGGCCTGGCCGAGACGGGGGCCGGCAGAGCCCCCCCATCTCCTCGGAGCGGGCTCCTGCTCCCTGCGTATCAGCCTGGGTAAAGGAAAACAGACAAGCAGGAAAAAAAGAGCAAAGGAAAAAAAAGACTCAACAGCAACAAGATCAAAGGGAAAAAAAGACTCAACGTATTCTACCACTTTCTAGACTAGAAGAAAACAATTCTCCAACAGTCCTGAGAGACACTCAGTCAGAAACAGGCTTCTAATTAAAGGTAGGTCTCCCACCCGCCATGAGACCAAAAACCCCTGTGCCGTGTCAGTCTGGAAAACAGAACCGCTGACGATCCCTTTACGAGTCAACAATATCTTCATTGAGAAGAGGCAAAGTTACTCTTACACATCAATGGGAGTGCGTACGCTCCAGCTGCTCTGCGGGCCACGGATCCCAGCTCTGCGCGTTGTGACTCCACATCGGCAAAGCTTCCTGACACATCTCAGAGCCTTTGTTTAAGTTGAGGGCACTTATCCGGCTGCACAACTAAATCCATAAATGGGTAGATATTCACTAGGATGAAGGCTTTTTTTATAAATATAGCTCTAAATATTGCTACTTATTCAAGGACTCCCTTTAACAAAGGAGACTAAAATACATAACCAAACCCTTACACAAGAACATTCAAAGTGTTACAGGAAATGCTGTTATATTGCCATAATCAGTCCTAATCATGAATTTCATGGATATTCATGAACATCCATCATCTTTCTCGTTAAGTATCTATACTACCCCAGCACCTCGGAGTCACCGTCAGGGCTCCAGTTCTACGCACTTTACAAACACAAAACGGAATGACAGCCTTGGCCGCCAGTTTACAGTTGACTCCTCATAAGCTGCTTCTCTTCCAAGCTTTATCCACTTGGCAAAGCACCTCAACCCAGGCATCTCCCATTGCTTGTCCCCAGAGCACGGTGCCATCAGTTACTCAGCCTCTGATACTCACTCTCCATGTCTCCCTGGGGTAAGAGCTGATTCTGCAACCCGCTGAAGGAGGTTATTTTTAAATGATTTGGGTCAGTAGCTCTCCCTTACCACTGCAAAAGAAATACTACGCAGTTGTAATTCTTTTTGTGAGCAATACACTGTCGGCATAGTCTTCCTTCAGAGGTCTATTTGCAATATTTTCTGCACTTATTTCTATGGGAGAAACATTTCAATGCGGAGCCTTTGGGATGGACGCACTCGACCCCTGGCCCAAACTAGCACGAGGTTGGTGCAGGCTCCAAAGGAGGGAAAGGCCGGAGCCGGAGCCGGGCCAAGAGCTCCCCTCGATTCAATCTGTTCTCTGAAAACCCACAAAGGAGCAGAGTGACACAGTGAGCATCCACGCATATGAGCGTGGAACATTAACATATGAATAGCGAGTGGCTTTTCCAAGACTGATTTATCCAGGAACAAAGAAAGTTGTGGGTACAAGGAGTCTCATGCATCCCTTTCCCATCGCATGTAATTTGACTTCGAGCCAACCACTTTATTCCATAAATATGACAGCCCAAGGCAGCCTTTTTTGAGCTCTCCCTGTACGGCGGCGATCTCGCCTTGAGCTGGGACACCTCTCAGGGCTGCTCCTCAAGGCAGAGAGACCTTTTGCCAACAGCAGGTCTTTGGTAAGTGACTGAGAGCATGCGGAGTGAAACAATACTAATCCATGTAGCTATTGATTACTACAAACTTTGTGTGGATAATTCCATTAGACATAAACCATTGTCCAAGTTGGAGACTAAGACTGGACCCAGCTGTACCTAAGCTCCATCGGCAGTTTAGAAAGCAAGGAGGTCCACTCTGGACCTCATGACTCCATGGGAGGGTCTTCCTTACCCTTTTGCATCTCTGGTCTCTGTGAATCACTCTAACTCAATTCTAACTGAATTTTCCTTTGTAGGTTTCCTCCATACAGCAATAAATACGGTGACCCTTGCCATCGAACTTATTGAACCTTGATAAACCACTTGTTAAACTTTGTTAAATTCCATTGAATTTACTGAATTCTGTCAAGCTCTTATTTTTACGTCCGTAAAAGATACTGCAGCTTCTCTCTTCTGAGTGAAGTGCCCTCCACTCTTTCACAACAGCCTATTGTTCATACAAGGATTTAAACAAACCAAAAATTCTCTGATGGCAAGTTTTACATGCAGGACATCAAACATTTAAATAGCACTGAGAGCAGGGCTACAAATCTAAACCTTCTGCAGTTTGTATCTTTTCCTCTTATGGGAACCAGTAAAGCCCGAGAACCTCAAATGAAATCTGCCTTTGGGTTGCCTGCCTCTCCTTAGGGTGTGCTGTCCTCAGGAACAAGAGCTGCTCTACCAGAGGCTGCTAAATTCCTCCGGCCCTACCATGAAATTCCGTAGAGCCGTCCACTGCCGACCACTCCCCAAAGAATTTCTGAAATGTCTCATCTGCTTCTCATTGAGATGGTGTGTGGTACACATTTTAGCATTCGGCTGCATTACACAGATGGGATGCCGAAGCGAATGTACGTTGTTAGACAAAACACATAAATCCCAGCTGAATTTGGCGATCTGATCTGCTATTCATTTAGAGCAGAGGTAGCTCCCCCACTTGCTTGCTACTATCTGTATTATTTTCACACTAAAAGTATTCACACTTCTTTTTTCTTAGCTTAACACTATTTAATTACAATTATTAAAAAAACAGGGCCCCATAAGGCGAATAACGTCATTAAAAGCCTTAGCTACTGCAGTACTGCATGGTATGGCAGGATTTCTAGTGCCACGTATGTAACAGCCTAGGGCATAACTTCTTCTGAAAAGTTCCCCATTGTAATGGAGGAGCCGGTGAATCAGCTACGGAGCTCGTCTCCTTTCCACGGAGAGCTGCATTCCCTGTACTTTTGTCTTGTCGTTAGCATCTGGGAGTGACACCAGCGAAGCCACGGTGCAGCTTGGGCACAGGCTCTTTCTCGTAAGGAGCCACTCACATCATTTCCCAGCCTGATTAATTTAACGACGTGGCAGAAACTCTACGTGCTGCAAAGTCTGCTTAATACCCCAGAACTAGACTATTCAGAGGTTGCCCCGCATGCAGGGCAGACCTTACGCCCCATACCTCCCCCCACGGCAGGGCTATGGGACACCAGAGACCCTCATTCCACCGTCTCTCGAACTGCCCTGCTTCATAGAATCATAGGGCTGGAAGGGACCTCTGGAGATCACCCAGTCCCACCCCCTGCCAGAGCAGGGTCACCCAGAGCAGGTGGCACAGGAACGCGTCCAGGCGGGGTTGGGATGTCTCCAGAGACGGAGACTCCCCCACCTCTCTGGGCAGCCTGTGCCAGGGCTCTGCCACCCTCACAGCAAAGAAGTTCCTCCTCGTGTTGAGGTGGAACTTCCCATGCTCAAGTTTGTGCCCGTTACCTCTTGTCCTGTCCCCGGGCACCACTGAGAAGAGCCTGGCCCCATCCTCCTGACACCCCCCCTTTCAGTATCTATAAGCGTTGATAAGATCCCCCCTCAGTCGTCTCTTTTCCAGCCTGAAGAGACCCAAATCCCTCAGCCTTTCTCCATAAGAGAGGTGTTCCAGCCCCCTCAGCATCTCGGTAGCCCTTTGCTGTCCCCTCTCCAGCAGTTCCCTGTCCTTCTGGAACCGGGGAGCCCAGAACTGGACCCAGCACTCCAGCTGTGGCCTCCCCAGGGCAGAGCAGAGGGGGAGGATGACCTCCCTCCACCTGCAGCCACGCTCTTCTTGATGCACCCCAAGGTGCCATTGGCCTTCTTACTTCTCTGGAACAGGCCAGCTACCTTGTCTCTTGGCTACCTATTCCCAAAACAGCAGGGACACTTAATGTTTCAGTGCTGTTACCATAGGTATTTGCTCAGTATTTCTGGCGCCATGATTTGTTCGCGCACGCACACACCGCAGTCCTTTGGAAGGCTAATTTTTCCAGCGGAGCACTCCCCCGGCGCAGGGAGCTCTTTAGTTCTCGGCACAGAGCAGTGGCGAGCAGCTTCCCCCTCGCAAAGCCATCCCGTTGTCAGTGCAGGCTGGCGTTGGAAGGCCACCTGGTTAATTTTCCCTTCAGTCACAGTTCTATTGATATTAACCTAAGGCAAAGGAAAACAAACAAACAAACAAAAAAAAAGCAAGCCAACAACAACCAAAAAAAAACCACCAACAAAAAAAAAACACCAAAAAAACCCCAATGCAAAAATCCCCTAAATACGAAACAGCCACAAAACCCCTATGCTGATCGCCTTTTTTTTTTTAATCAGATTTGGTTTTTTTTTTTTCCCTCTTTCATTTGTGCTAGTATTTGGAGTGCTTTTTCTATTCAAATAAAAGACAAATAGCAGCCAGCTGTTGCATTCACTTGTCAGCATATCCGTCTGAAGCCAGGAGCGTTAGCTCTGTTCCCTGTGGCATCCTGACGCTCCAGTAGCCGGAGAGAAGGTAAGCAGCCCGTGCGAGGCGCAGCGTGCCGCTGGAATACCGAGGCAGTGTGATTCCAACCCACCGCAGTACTCGTTTCGCCAGGCGTTCGGACCGACAGCGACGTTTTCAGACCATCCCCCAGAAAAGAGCCGGGTCACGACGGCGCCCCCCACGCCCCCAGAGATGCGCTTTGGAGCAGGGTTCGGCAGCGGTATGAGATGCACGGCAGTGCTGTCCCTTCCGACGAGCTCCGCTCCCCATCCCAGCCCTCCCCACTGCCAAATGCCAGTTCTGTGCCCTGCACTGCTCAGTAGTGCGGAGCATTAAGACAAATCTCTTGCTAATGTATAGGTTTGACATTTTCAGATTTATTCAGACATATTACCCATAAAATGGCTCTAACACAATCAAAGGACATTATCAGAATTGTCTGTTCCCAGGATGCTTGGCACTCCGTAACTCAGATGCATTTAACTCCTCAATAACTCTTGTACATTTGGATAATTTGCTGCAGTAATGTATAATCTTGCCTAGAGGATTCATCCCTTAAGAAATTTAATAAATTAAATAGAAACCCGTGTAGCCCACATTTAGTAGTCATTGTCCCATTTAAAAGACCACCCCAGGGTGTCAGCACCGTGTGGTCTCACCGCGCTCCCTGCGAGGCAGTGGTGCTCAGCCGGCCCTGCACGCCAGGGTCACTGCGGCAGAGCGGGAAGTCAGGGGTCATCCCAGTACCTCCCATCATCTCCAGGCTGCTCCAGGCCAGAGGCAGCAGAGATCACTTTAGGGTCACAACTCAATGTAAAATCACAGAATCATGGGATGGTTTGGGTTGGAAGGGACCTTAAAGCCCCCCCAGTGCCACCCCCTGCCCTGGGCAGGGACACCTCCCACCAGCCCAGGTTGCTCCAAGCCCCGTCCAGCCTGGCCTTGAACCCCTCCAGGGATGGGGCAGCCACAGCTTCTCTGGGCAACCTGGGCCAGGGGCTCACCCCCCTCACAGCAAACAATTTCTTCCTGATATCCAGTCTAAATCTCCCCTCCTTCAGTTTGAAGCCGTTACCCCGTGTCCTCTCATTACACTCCCTGATCCAGAGTCCCTCCCCAGCCTTCCTGTAGGCCCCCTTCAGGGACTGGAAGGGGCTGGAGGGTCTCCCCGGAGCCTTCTCTTCCCCAGGCTGAACCCCCCCAGGTCTCTCAGCCTGTCCTCCCAGCAGAGGGGCTCCAGCCCTCCCAGCATGTGGTTTCCAAGCCTCTCCACACTGGTCAGAGCAGGAGCCCAGAGGCAGATAGGGAAAGAAATTTCCTTATAGCACCTCTCTCAGTCCCTGAGCCCACGGCAGGGCGTCAGTCTGGTCCCTGTCTGTGCCGACGGATTTCACTTCCAGATGGGCCTCACCTGCTGATCTCCAGCACGGGGCACTCCATGGTGGGGCACTCCATGGTGGGGCACTCCATCTTTCTGAAGAGTGCTTCATACCCCCTCCTTTAAACAAAAACCGCTCTGGAGTGCTCTGCAGAGACATCAGGGACCATATGAGCCGAGGGACTGGCCATGTGGGAAATCCAGTGGGTCCTGGTACCCACAGCGGCCCAAAGTGCACCAAAGTCCCCATCAGAGTTCATCGCCCACCAAAAGTCTGCCCACGCCTATCACAATCCAGCTTGCTCCTTCTCAATTCAAGTTCCTGCCTGCTGTTAAAACAGATAAATAAACAAAAATAGAAACCCTCAGCATGAGCTGACATCTGCTCCCGGGTGCCAGGGCTGCTCCCAGCCAGGCTGCAGCTGCCCATCTTTGAGGCTCCTCGGCAGCTTCTGTCCTTAGAGGAATCGCTGTGTCCCTGACATCTTGCACTGCCACGCTAAGCTCCTTCTGAATTTCACTCAATCGGCCTAAAGGTTTTAATCTGAATAAGAACGTAACCCTGTAGAGAGCGCCACAATCAGTGCTTTAATTACACTGGGTTATTTGACTTGTTTGTAGCTCTACCAGTATGAGATAATTACACTAATGGGAAAGCGACACTTATGGTTGGAAACGCTTACAATCAACATGAGCAGAATCTATAAAGTCAAAATCCACCCAGAGAATGCTATTTTATTTCAGTTCTCCTCCACGCCACGCTGCTGCAAGAAAACTGGAATAAAGACAGTATAGGCCCTGCCTCTCTGAGACTTTCCCAGCCCAGTGCTGGGCCAGGCTGCTCCCATCACCTCTGGGGACAGGATTCCTCCCACCAGTGCCAGACTGGGCAGTGAGCCAAGGGATGACCACGGTCGTGCAGGGCCCATTGGCGCCTGCTCCCACCTTGCAGAAAGCAGGGCCACGCTGCTGCAAGGGACTGGGGTTGGGAACTGGCGAAAAATCCACATGATCTCTGCAGAACCATACAAACGTTACAGACTCCAGCCTCTCATAGCAAAACCAGCAAGGAGAGAGCACCCGCACACGCAAAGCCAGCGCCAAATGGATGCTATGCCACGTCCAACCCCCACCGCAGACAACTCGCACCTCTTCAAAAGATACAGGGCTGGAAAGATTAGCCTGTTGTAGACAGCCGTATTGGTTTCATGAACCGCTTGCTCATTTATTACAAAGTAGATATAAAAGATTCTTATAAAAGAAGTTCCTTTAAGATGCTTTTGTTAAACTATTAAGCTTCTGAAGAGCTCTGCCAAAGCTGGCAGCAGCCATTGATCACCACGACAGCTCCTTTTTCAGTATTCCCTCAAGTATTCAGCTCTTTTCGTACTGTGATTTCTGATTTGAAGATGTAAGTGATGATGCTTTTAGGGTCAGCAGGCGCACCAATACCTCATTTACCAGGATGCTTCACTCATTCTTCTGCATCTTATCTCAGCCTGGAGAGACATGGATTTTTATTTTCTTTAGGTATTAAAGATTATACATGTAAACAGCATCAAAGCTAAGAGCAGAAATCACCGCGCACGGGGCCATCTGCTGCACCGAATTTTCAGAGCATCAGAGGAGGAAAAATGTTCCTTTGTCATAAATTTTGATGAGTTCTCTTACAGCAAAACCTCACGTTTCTGTCCAGCAGCTCCTTACAGGAGAAGAATCCCAGTCCGTCCCACATACCAGTCCGATGGTATTTCTCAAGATAGGTCGAATACTCAGCGTCTGCTACAAGATCTCATGCAATGCAACAAATTCGGGTAAGAAACGCAGCATAAAACCATATCCATGGAAAGGTAGCTAAGCAGAATGTAATTAAGCAGACTAGAATTTAGCAAGAGTACTCGTATTAGCATATTAATATCAAGGCTTAAATAAAAGCTTGGTGAATACCGCCCAAGAATATGGCGCAAGCTGTAATAACTACCCACCGCCTGGTCTCAGGTTGTGATGTCTTCCAGAAGAGCGAGCTCTCCCCGCCATGCCAGGACCTTTGCGGCTCCCCCTGCGCCATGGGTCCAGTTGAGCCCGCGCCAGCTCAGCCCCGGCTCCTCAGGCCCGACCCACGTGCCCCACGGCCCCCCAGCCTGCCCCAGAGCCCCGTTCTTCACTCGGGGCCCGCGGCCAGGACGCTAGCAGGGCTCCGCAAGACCAACACATTTTCCTGCTGGGTGTCACACAGTACGCTGAAACACTTGTGTCATTGAGGGAGCGGTAACGTGCATCAGTTCCATTGACAGACACAGAGACTGACCTAATACGCGCATGAATACGACACCTATTCATTTCTGAAAGCTGGTAGTTTAGATTCATTGCTCCTGCAGCATATTCCATTTTCAAATATAATTCATTCCACAGTTGTAAGTGCAAAAGCTAGAGCCATTCAAAAATGAAATCTGAAAAACTTACTTTTGATTCTATAGCAACAAGCTGTTCTCCTCATAGTAAACATCTTGGAAGAAAATTACTTACCTTCATTTTTTTTTTGTGAGACTTTAGTGCAGAGAGTTGCTTTACGACTTGAATTTTGGATGACGAGTTTCAGTTCCATTTGAATTTATAAGGCCAAACAAACAGCTGCTGAAAACAGCGATTTAGAGTTTAAACACCAGCTTTATGAAACAGATGCTGTGGTGAGAGGGGGTGGTTAGGCCTCCAGAAGAAGTGCTTAGACTTCTCAAGAAGTCCACAGGACATAATACTATGAGTTTAAAACATCTTAAAGCCTGGCACGTGGGCAAAGATGGGCATTTGTGGAAGGTGACGCGCTTGGTTCGTTCTCACCGTCTCAAACATGACAAAAAGTTAATTTCTTATTCCTTGAAACTGCAGCCCAGGAGTCCCAGTGCTCTGTGCCCAGGCGCTGTGCGCAGGGTGGCAACAGCACACCTCACATCGCGGGGGGAAAATAAAATATGGCTTAACATCTGAAAATTGAAACCCGGAGAACTACTTGTTATGAAGCATATCCGATGTTAAATAATACACTTCGCGCTCACTGCTCTCCGGGTTGGTGGTGCAAGCGCTGGAGACACGCACAGAGATCCTGCGAGGTGCCAACGCAGCACGGCAGGGTCTGCCCCACGGCACGGAAGGGTCTGCCCCCAGCACGGCAGGGTCTGCCCCATAGCACAGCAGGGTCTGCCCCACAGCACAGAAGGGTCTGCCCCATAGCACAGCAGGGTCTGCCCCACAGCACGGAAGGGTCTGCCCCACAGCACTTCTCTGTGTTTGCTAATTCAAGAGGCTTTTCTCTTTCAGGGCCTACGGTAGAAGAGTACCCTTATTCCTTACAATAAAATACAAGCCACGTGCAAAACGCTGCAGGTTTGTTTGCTATGAAGCAGTTGCTGTACGAAGTATGAGGTTTATCTCCAGGAAGCACAACAAGCCAAGCATGGTTCAAGTGGCAAAAAGGAATTTCCCGTGAATCCGGAATTTCCCCGGAGCTTTCAGCGCCGTACCCAGGAGGAGGAAACGGAAGCAGGGCCCGAGCCAGCCACGGTGACAAGGTGACAGCCCTCCAGTGCCACTGGGCACAACTGCCTTTACGGTGGGATGAACGTTATTCGCTTTTCCTCTCCAAAAAGTGACGCTTCCTTTGTAGAAAGAACGTGGGAACCATATGATTTAGGGAACGCGAACTTGATTCTGGCGTTTGCTTATTACAGGCGACTGGAAAAAAAAAGAAAAGAAAAAAGATGCTCCAGCAGAACTTGGAGAAGATATCCAAACCGCTGCTCTACAAAGCCCTGGGCTGAGAACGGGAAGCTCGCTGCCCAACCGCACACAGCAAAGGAGGGACCAGCGACGGGAGGGAGACGGCGTTCACAGCGGGGCGCGTGGGCTGGGTCAGCACAACCTGCGTTCCTTGTGTGGCTAGAGGTGTAAATTAGCACAAAGTGAAGCAGCGCAACATAAAGGGAGCTGCAGATGGGCAGCGCGTTAGCCGCTCGCTGCAGTCCCTGTCCCGAGCCCCGCGAGCGCCTGCCCAAGCCCTTCTCACCGCCACACATCCCGCCTTTGCCCGCCCTGAGTTCCGGAGCCTCGCGCGGGCTGCAGCCAGGGCAGTACGAGGAGGGAACTCACCTCGTACTGCCCGCATCCCGCCTTTCCACAGACCGCATCCAGAATCCATGCTCTTGGCAAAGCAAGTGAGCTTTGGAATCAATATAAAAATCTCAGCTGAGCTCAATAATCAATGAAGGGCAAATCTCAGCCTTTTGCTCCTGGGGATGGCGCTTACTTGATTTTTGAAAAATATTCTTGCTAATGGGTGGATTTGATTATCTAAGCGTTGCGCTGGTTGTACTTTATGAGGTTTATCCAGTGGTTCTGTGGACTTACTTTCACGTTTATTTGTGTAAATAAAGCTGAAATGTAGGCAAGATCACAAGACAGGTTCTGCTGAACAACTGTCATTCTTATCAAATGTAAATCGCACGGAGTGCGCTTGACACAAGAAACTCATTGCAGCGAATTACTATGATCATTGTTATTTTAAAATGAATTTTGACAAGATCCATTATTGGTAAGCACCATTAATTTGTTCTCTTCTCCTAAATGTTTTTATGGGACACTGAAATTACATATGTCATTTAAAAAAATGCTCATTTAACAGTATTATGAAAACTTAACGCAATGGCAGTAAAATTATCCATACTATACAATGTGTTCATTGTTATGAAAAACTGGTAAATTGCTAAATACATCATAGGCTTCGTGAGAAGGAAAGGAAATTTGTATCGCATAGGAATAAATCTACTTTACAACATGTTGCCTTATTTCAGTACTTCCCCGAGAAAACAGAAATGAGGGGTACAATAAATTAAAATTAGGTATTTTTGCAGGTAGGCAAAAGTTAACGTCGCGTCGGAACAAAGTTCTATTTCGCATTAATATTTTCTGTAGAAGTTTCATCAACAGACAATGATCTTGTGATGAGGCAGTAACGATGTATCTGTGGGGATATCCCGACCATCCGCACGTGTCTTCCTTAGGATAAACCAAACTGGGAATTCTCCGCGTCTCAGCCACTGAGTCTGAGCTGGATGAGCTGCCCCCCCGCCGCGGGAACACCCGCCGCGTGTCCCCTCTGCTCGTGCCCAGGACGCAAAGGAACACGCTGCGCCACTCCAGCAGCAGCCCCTGCCTCTGACGGGAGCCTGGGGATCAGGCGCAGCGCACCCCCCTCCCTCACCCAAGGGAAGGCAATTGCCTGCTGAGAAAGTATTCAGAGGTGAACGATTCTACTAAACGCAGGCAATGCCAGGGGGACGCTTTGCCCACCTTTCAAGGCGTGAGCGTATTCACGAACTACTCCAGAACTTAACTCCAGATACCTGTGGGAGATGCTGTTTAAAGAATAAGCAAGGATCATGTAGCAGAAAATGCGCGTTATTCATATAAATTAATTCAGCGCTTTCTTTGGACCATAGCAGCCAGCGCCACGTAATATAAAGATTCAGATCAGATGAGTCCCAATGCTGAAACATACTGGGCTCAGCTCTTTGCCGGTAAGAGGGCAGGCGACACTGAGGTTTTACGGAAACAGTGCAGTGTATCAACCGCCACAGAGCAGGACATGCCCATACTTTTAACTAGCACATCATAACATCAGTCTCTCAGCACTTGTTCACTCCCTTGGAAATTATCCATTGCATTTGCATTTAACCAGGTCTAATGCGCTGCCACAGCAACACAGGATCCTTCAAAGGTTCCTTTCAAAGAACTTCCTTGCCTTCACAAACAAGATGCTGGACTAATAAATTTTCCCACCTCTCATTACATTTTGAGCAACCTGGGGAGAGGAGCCTAGGGTATACTCCAGGAAGCACTGGGGGTATTTACTCCACCAGATTAATTGATCCCTAGTGATCCAGCCCCAGTTAGACTTCAGGAGCGCTCACAGTACTCCAGACACCAACACGTTCCCTTTTCCCTTTGCAAGGCTGGTCTAGAGCTATTACGACTGTGACGATGAGCAAGCTGATCTTAAACGCGGGTGCTACAGGCATATTTGGTTGCTGCAACTGTTCAGCTGAAGTTCCTGATGCTACTGCCTCTATCCCAGTAAATAAGCCAGAGGCGCACTGCGGACAGGCCGGCACACATCATTGCTCCTCGGGGAGCGCAGACCTCGCGCCCGCTGACAGCAGCTTTGCCTTCTCCCGCCCAGTCTCTGCAGCTTGATTTTGCATGGTCACCACCCCTACGTATCGGAAACACCAACAGCAAACTCGGCAGGGAACGAAGGCAGGGTAGATATTGATGGTACCTAACGAGCCATAGCCTCAGAGCTTTAAGATGGAAGTGGGAAGGCCAGAAGCTTAAAAAAAAAAAAAAATAAATAAATTGCTGTTCAAAAAAAAACCCCCCGTTTTATTCCAAAGAAAATAAATCAAGATAAAGAGTTTGTAAAACTCTTTCTGTGCTGACATTTCCCGCACAAACAGGTGACAGAGTAAAGAGGACAAATTGAAAGTGAACACTTACTATATTCCTCTGAAGAAGTCCTAAGTGATTTTATAAAAATCATACTTAGCCAAAATAAAGATGTTTTCAGCTCCCAAAGAATATCTGATCCGTACATTTCAGCTGTTCTATTTTCCAGTTGAACACAAGAAGCAAAGATAGGGAAGAAATCTGTTCAATGAAAGATAAATGATTGCTGAGGAATCTGAACTAAAAATCATTCAGTAAACAACACGCACAATAACAAAATAAAATGCTACTAAGTTATAGGTCATGCGAACGTACATCTCATTAGCAATCGAAAAAAAAAAACCCTTAATAGTTATTTCATCCCTTTTAAAGATCTCGCCAGCTCCTCAGCAATCATGGCTTGCTGTGCACAGACCTCAGCATCACTTCAACTCGTTAGAATTTCCCCCAAATCCACGGGGGATTTCCTGCAAGCGAAGCCCAGCGCTTTTGTAGCAGTCCAGAAAGAGATGAGCAACCAAAACTCAGTGTTTGATAAACTGTTATTAACTTCATTCCCCAAATTCCTGTTGCAGAATATAATACACAGACGGGGCAAGAACTTCCTCAGCGCACCACAGACAGTAACACGGTTTCGATGGAGCAAAAGATAAAGCGTTTCAAGACTTTATTACCTCACACAGGCACGTGGCTTATTGTTTTATTTTTCACCTAAAACCCGGCGTTCCTACGATCAGGATATATTCACTGCAGCGCTGGATGCAGTTGTTTATATTCGTTGTATTTTTCAATGTATTACAGCGATGGAAGAGAAAGAGCCTTGGGAAAGAAAGGAGGAACAACACACAATTTACAAGAGGGAGCAGCCACTCCAAGCTGGGTTTTTTGGACCTTTTATTATTCTGCTAATTTGTGTTAATATCGAGAAGAGGAGATTCCTCACCAAGGCACTTAATAAGAAGGTAACGAAGCAAAACACGTATAGATTGTTACTGTACTTTCTGAGTGGCTGGGGTGCCACCAGACGTGGAGCTCCTCTTACTGGCAGAACAGGCAGCTCCTTTTACGTGGGGAACACGTATTTTCCAAAGACTGTCAGACCATCTACACAGTATCCGAATAAAGAAAAAGGAAGGATGGAGAGGGGGTATAATAAAATTCAGGTCCCATAACTGTTGGCAATACTTTCTCTTATATGTCCAGCTTATCACAATGTGTTTCTTTCCATTTTCTACTCACAGATGTTAATTATGAAGCAAAAGTATAAGGGAGAGGACTAAACTGAACGAAATCCCGGTAGAAGGGCAGAGGGAGAACGGCACGCAGCCAGCTATTTGCCCAGATGTTCCACGGACATTTAAGAAGTCAAAACATTCTCAGCGGGCACGCTGAGAGTGAAGCCTTTGAGTTACACAAGGGAGCCGGAATCAGCAGCCTCTCATTCCTCAGCCCGGGGCTGACCATGTTTGGAGCCTGCTGCTCCCCGTTGTGCCGGCTGTGGGACAGTGACGGCTGTGGGACAGACCCAGCTGTGGGACAGTGATGGCTGTGGGACGGAGACGGCTGTGGGACAGTGACGGCTGTGGGACAGACCCAGCTGTGGGACAGTGACGGCTGTGGGAGCCACCACGGCCCGCCCGGCGCAGAGCTGTGCTCCCTCCCCGCACCCCGAGCTCTCCCGCCATCAGGCTGCTGGGCTCATCCTTCTCCCGCCCGGCTCCTGCTGCAGCTGGGCACGTTTGTTGACTATCCATAACTGGAAATGAAAATTTGACAGATACCTGTTTTTCCACATATGCTTGAGGTCCCCCTGCCCAGTTCCTCCGTGTGTCTCTGTTCGTCTCCTCATTTCCATTTCTTGTCCCAACCCCCTTCACGGCGGGGGGCAGCCTGAGCCCGGCTCAGCACTCCAGCACTCCCGAGTCCCTGGGCTAAAACACGCACCTCCAGCCTGCTGGAATCCCCTGCCACGCAAACCCGATAACCAGTCGCTGAAACCAACTCCCAAGAGATGCGGCAGATTCTCTCAATTCCGACATTTGCAAGTGAAGGGATTCCTGCCTTGGAGATGGAAGGCGATGGCCTCCGCGATTCAAGAAGCCACGCAAGAAGAGAGCAGACCCTTCTTAGCCTTATAGGTTGATTTATTCAGCGTTCGCCTTACCCTGGTAGTGTTAATGGCATGGTACACAAGCTTTTGTAATGCTGCTGCTCAAATTCAGAGCAACTTTCACTGAAGATTAACATATTTTGCACAATAGCTCGGAAAAAAAAATCAAGATAGCATTTAAAGGGGCTATTATGAATACATCAGTTCTACTCTGCTTCAAGTTTTATATCCTTTTATAGTTTAACATGAGATAAGAGAACTAACTTCATCCGAGAATACACCAGTATTTATTAAACACTAATTTTGAAGAGGCTTGAATAATTTATCAAGGCTTCTTTCCTGAAGAGATGGACACCACTGCGTAATTTAATTTTTAAACTTGTCATCACAAAGGACTCCAAACCCATATTTTCACGCAGACATTATCATAGCGTTCTGCAGTATCGAAATATCCCGCAGGAGGATCTATAAATGTTTATCATTTGTAAATATGAGCAAATAAAGGAAGGCTCTTGGTGCCAGAGGCACGGACACATCCTTCGACATCTCGACACCTTTGTACCCAAAAGCTGAGGGTTCCAGTGGGAGGCGCAGCAGGCGAGCCGTGCCGAAATACACTGAATGGGATTGGTTCTCTCCTCAAAAACATAACGCCAATTAAAGATCTCTTCAAGTGTAGATTAATTAAAACCTGATTTTCAATGGATAACCGAATACCAGAGCGGAAGACACTTCCTTCAAGCTCAGCTCCTCGGCACCCACGGCCGGCAGCACACGCTCACCCTCCACCAGTCGGTGCCCGGCACCGGCACCCCCAGTTACACGCACCCATCGCAGAGACGACTCCCAGCAAGCTTTAGCCCTCTGTCACGAAGATGACTTCTATTACGGGTGTTTAGCTGGGCTTTTTATTGCTCCAGCACTTCCAGAAGATGAGCTTTTATAGGCTCAGGTCCACAGCGTTCAGTGACGCTGTTTCAGGGCCCTGCTTGTACCAAATTAGTTTGGGGGTGGGGGGTGAAGCGTATTTAGCGTATTTCAAAAATCAGCATAACTTCTGTGCGGCGACTGAGTTCCCATGCTAGCCCCCAGTTAAGGGACAGCTTTACACTGCATAATTATCAAAAGTGATAACACCAAAATAAAAGAAGAAACATCTTGAAAGTAACAACGGATTTAAAGTAGTTATGCAGACATATAAGGTACTTCATTGATAACAAACGAAAAGCTCTCTTCTTTGCAATCACAGAAAAGCTCCATATGACCTATAACTATAGGACAGCAAGAGAAGACCCATCACCTGGGATAAATAAGTTGAGTGGGGCAAAACAGTAATAATGACACACACAACTGGAATATCCACCACACCCAAGGGACAAGAAGTCATTTCTCTACCTTTTAAAAACATCCGACACAAAATCCATCTGAACAGGCAAATCGTTCCTAGTGCGGCTTCACCCTTTTCAGGTACTAAAAAAAAAAAATGCCAGCAGAACGTGAAGGTTAGGAGCACAAGCTCCTCACATCCTTGCTTCCCAATAACCCAATGTCCTTTAAGGACAGCTGTGAACCCGCGACGCCCCGAGCGCGGACACCGCGAGGCGACGGGCTGCGGAGCTGGTGCCGCTGCAGCGCCGAGCTGGCCTGCCCTGGGGACACCCAGTGCCGGCAAGCGGCCGCATCCATTGCCCAGCGCCACTTGGGCAGCCGGGGAAGAAAGCAAGGGCAGTTCTCCACTCGGTCCCACTTAGTGGGATGGCAACGGTGGGCTCGCCATGTAGTGAGCGAAGAGCGTGAAGGCACTGCGACACAGCACGTACGATGCAAAAGGCACCCGTGAGGTTGCCTGTCTTGTTAAGATGCCTTGTGTACGAGAGCTCTACCTTCCAATCAAGCCATTCACTTCACTAAAGAAAAGACCACGGGGTCTGCATTTGGGGTCTGCGAACGCCTGCAGTGGGTCAAGGACCACAACCGGGAGGAAGACTGGAACCTACAGAGCAGCTGGATCAGTAAAACGAAGCACCACGGACCTCCAGTGGGAGTTTATATTGTTCTCGGGGGATATTTAAGCCAGGCACATGGGATTCCCGCAGCCCACAAGTTTCCAAACAAGCTGGGAAGGCCCCAGCGTCGGGTGTTTGCACCCCAACAGCACCCAACTGCCGGCTACAAATATTTACTCTGCGCTGGCCCCTTTGAAGCACACGAAGCTTTAGGGCCGGCTGGAGCAGCTGTCTCACACGCACCGACTGCAGAAGAATTTCACTTCAAGATGAACGAAGGATTACAGGATTTGGCTTTTCCTCTTTTTTAAAGTTGCTTTTATTAGAGCATGAAAAACTCTATAGGTTGCTCTGGGGCTGATGCTAGATATACATATCTGCACCAGACATTACTACTGGGATTCGGTGTTGTGCAGCAGATTGGATTTCCTCCTATAAAAGAAATTAATCGACAAGGAATGGATAATATGCAGAAAGAAGGATTGCATCTTAATTCACACACTAAGATGCCTGTTGTTTTTCTATGGTATTTACAATAAACCTTCGTGCTGCAAAACTTGTACACTGTCTTTTACGTTGCAAATGTCCTGGTTTCTGCATTGCCACATGTAATCAAACCGATTGAGGAACGGATTGCTTTGAAACCAGCAAGTCATGATTTTATTAAAAATATTTAAGGAGGACTTCAAATATATCTCTACAGACATTCCATCCACCTCCGCCATGAATGAGAAATATGATTATGCACTACCGCCTGTGTAATTCAGCATCATCAGCTCGCTTCGCTCTCTCCCCACCGATAGGCACAGAACACAGATAGCCGTGTAACAGCAACGCTGGGTCAGGGACAAACCTTTATTTGAACCTCCCAGTGATATACTTAAATACCACCAGCTTCCAGTCAAGCCCAGGAGAATTCAAGATGTTTATCAAACCTACTCTCCAGGAATTAATTTCCATGTACCTCCTTCTGGAACCAGCTAATGCCACACTAGCAGCACCCTTTTTGATGATCCTCTACCACCTTCCCACTCCATCCTCCTCCGCTCACGCATTGAAGGACAAGATGAGCATTTTAGCAACACTGTCACCAAAGCTTAACTTCCATTTGCCTTTTACCATACCCTCCCAAGATGTTCGGGGTCACGGCTTTTAAAATCACATCCCTTACACTGCGAGTGGGGCCTCCAGGAAGGATGGGCAGGGACTCTGGGTCAGGGAGTGTAACGAGAGGACGCGGGGTAATGGCCTCAAACTGGAAGAGCGGAGATTTAGATTGGATATCAGGAAGAAATTCTTTGCTGTGAGGGGGGTGAGCCCCTGGCCCAGGTTGCCCAGAGAAGCTGTGGCTGCCCCATCCCTGGAGGGGTTCAAGGCCAGGCTGGACGGGGCTTGGAGCCACCTGGGCTGGTGGGAGGTGTCCCTGCCCAGGGCAGGGCGATGGAACGAGATGATCTTTAAGGTCCCTTCCACCCCGAACCAATCTGTGATTCTGTGAGTGTGGTCCTCGGGGGGTTTGGGTGGTCCAGGGCCATACCACAGCCCTGCTTGGAGCCATCAGCACATGGCAGAGATGACTGCACCTGCAGAGCCCACACCAGCGTGCACACTTCCCAGCGAGAAGAGGGGACATTTAGCCACCTTCCTCACCCCTCTGCCTGCCCCATCTATGTGACAAATGCTAATGAAGCACCCTTTGCACCGCAAGGAGGGGTTTGCTGCCAAAAGAGAGAGAACCGAAAAAAGAAACCCAGAATATCACTAACACAGATTGCAAGGCCTGCGTTTACAAAAACCAACCCAAAACCATTTAGGCAAATAAAGCAGGCTTCTGAATAGGACCCGTGAGAGAAGCAAGCCCAGGCAGGTGTCTGCAAAGCACGGATACAGATCAGCCGGAGGGCGAGCACGGGAGAGCCTCCCCACGGCTCCCAGCATGTCCTGCCACCGCCGGGGGGGACGGCAGCCAGGAGCCACTGATTCCAGTGTGCCCAGGACGGCAACGGAGCAGAAAGCTGTGCAGGCCCTCAGGTGGCTCTTTCTCCAAGAACCTGGGCCTGGACCCATCCACACAGTGCTGTCTGAAACAGAAGCTGAGGACGTCTCATCCCAAAGGGGCAGCTTTTGCTACGTGGTTTAAAGGGAAACAATCAGATGAAGGACCATTAACTTCTGAACATTTCTGATCTGCTGTAGAGATGTTCCCTTAGGATATGAAATTAAATGCAAAAGTGCTTGGGCTCAGAAACAAATAGCTGCCTGTAATTTACTGTCTGTCAGGATTATAACCTCCATTTTTATTTTTTCATCAATACCAACGCGGAGCTGGACCCCATCCACAGAACATTCATACATACTTGGTTTCCAGTGCCCTTCACAGCTATTCTCCCCTACCCTTGAGCGAGACAAACGGAAGTTTTCACGAGACATAAGAAGAAGTCTTTTAAGAAGAAGCACATCGCGTACTGGGCAACACTATCACGGCAAACTGACTGCCTGAGCTCCTCACACAGGGCACGCGGCAGCGGCTTCTCCATTCTGCTTCACTGGCGGGCGTCCTTAGGGGCTCCAGGGCCGGAGCCGTGGAAGGGGCTACGAATTTACTGCTCTGTACACCTGGCCGTACGATTTGCTACGCCCAGTTCCCCTCCTGTGAGGTGTATTTCATAAAGAGTAAACTACAGTTTTAATAAAAACCCAACATCAAGATTACTTTGAGGGGAAGCGTCACCCGTTTTTAGAGTTGTTAGCTTCAAATCAACGCCTTCCCAGAGAAATGAGCTAATTCCAAGGAAAGGAGCGAATACAAAAGTCAGCAGCGAATTCAAAACTCAGTTTTGTCACATTTTCCATGCAGAAATAGCTATTTTGTCAGTGTCAGGAGAATCTGACATTGATGAGTGAGATTTTGACAGGAGACATTTCATGCAATTTTTGTCTTTAAAAAGCACTTTTTTTGCAGTTATAAATAGACTCAAAACCTCAGAAATTATTTCTGTTATTCCGCGTCCTTGGCAAGTTGGGGCAAGCGTCTCAGCCCCAGTCGGTGCAGCAGACAGCGGCAGTGCCCAGCTCCGCGGTGGCCACCTCCCGCTCCCCGGGCCACAGCCCGGGCTCAGCGAATAGCCAGAAATAGCCACTGCATGTCAGCAATTGTGTTCCACAACAGCAGATGATTCGTTCAAACCAATATAAGGAATTATTTGAGAGATTATCAGTTAAAGAACAACCCAATGAGAATAAAACAGAATACCGGCAAAACAGTAACGATTTGAGAAATCATATTTTTCTTCACTCTGCAAGGACTTCAGATTAAGGCCTGGACTTTACTGCCTGGGACTGTCCTCTTCAGGGGTTTTTATTTATTTATATTTACAGGAAATGGCCATTTGAACATTGACTCTTCCGTGCTTCCAAAAACTTAGAGCCGCACAAGCCCGACAGCGTCGCACACAGTGTGATGATGATAACGACACACGTACTAGATTGGTCACCTGCAAAACTTCGCTTTATAAGAAAAAGGCTTTCAAAACAAAGGAGTAGAGGTGCCTTATATCTTTAATGATTAACGTTCTGAATCAAGAAACCTTTTTCAATTGCAAAATCCCCTCCCGGAAACAGAAGTACAGCAAATCTCAGCCCAAAGTGAGGGCCCCGATTTCTGAATTATGTACTTTCGGAAAGAAGGCAAAGCATCCTACTGACTAGGAAGACGTTCATTTTTGATGGCAGAAATACACTCCGTGTTACAGTCCCTTTGACAAACCAGCAGCTGCACCAAGGCTGCGGGGTAAGAAATGCCACATGGACTTGGGGAAAAACAAAACACAAAGGACAAATGGAAGCTGCGGACCCGGGAGGTAGGGAGCATACAAGGCAAGGATACTGCACGGCACAAACCGGGGGAAATTATCTCGCGCTCGTCTGCAGCAAGGACTTTAGACAGATGCTTTAGTTATAAAACGCGCACAAAAAACCCAGCAAAAGGACAATACAGTCGTGTTAGCACTAAATTAAACGTATGTTCGTGCGGTGTCTGCAATACAGACAACCCTTGGGATGAAGCGCCCCGCAGCCCTGCATCAGCACCCCAAATCAAAAGGATTTCTGTTGGAAGTGGAGTTGAAATTTGCCAGGAATCAGGTATTATCAGTTCTAGGCACACAAATCTTATCTTCCCAGTAGGCTAAGACAGCTTTGTAAAGTAGAAAAAAGTAGAATTTTGTGAAGAAAAAAAACCAACACCAAAATTCTGTATTTTAGATGCTTCAGCTTTTAAATTATAAAAATCTCGGAAAAATCAGATTTTAAAAACAATTGGAGAAAAAGCTGCTGATCTTTGCAAAAGCTACCGTTACCTACTGAAATCTCAGGAAAAAAGCAGCTCCCAAGATTTCAGCACAGCATGTGCAGGTGCACATTAGAAAGTGCTCTTCGGTCTCAAAAGAATTCCCAAACAGCAGAGCCCCCGCAGCGCGCCTGCAACAGATACCCGCGCAAAACCAGCAAGAGTGAGAACCGCTACGGAAGGAGTCAAGGTCAGCATAAGGAACAAACATTTCTCAAGGGAAGGGCAGGTTTTATCCAAGCAAAATGGCAAGTATAAGGCTGGAAACTGGAAAGGGAAATAACTAACCACCCCTAATAAAGCTGCAGCGGATCCTGCTCACCGTTTTGCTCCCTCTGGCAGCACCACGGCAGCGGGGATGCTCCTGGGCACCGCTCTGGTCCTCAGGTTGCAGGTACCTTCCAGATAACCCAGGGCCTGTATTTCGGCTTTACGTTATACAGTGTGCAACTTAAAAATAATCATCATCATCTGTTAAGATTTAATTCTGCTTGCCATTTTCTTTTAAACGCACAGCCTCCCTTATTCCCACTTACCTGTTCGGATTGCATCCGCCCCATTCTCCGGGCGTCTCGGGGCAGTTTCTCTGCCGAGACCGGTGTGGCTGATTGCACGTTGTGTTTTTGTTAGCTGATGAGCTGCTTTGCTTCTTCGTTCCATCTCGTTCTCTGCTTATTGCATTTTTTTCTCCAGCAGGAAGGGGTACATTAAGCCAGTTTAGTTAAATTTGTGTGATTCTTAGTCCTGTATTACCCATACGCTGCACTTCAACAGACATGCTACTGTCATTAAAAGCATCGGTCTGCAGTGCTAAGAGCACCAACCAGAGAAGGACATCCCAAAGCTTTATTAATGCGAATGAAACATTTTGAAGCCGATCGAGCAGAGTAAAGTACTGTTATTATGATTTTCCAGAAGTACAATTCTGTCTGGCATTAAAATGTCATCCATTTGGATTTTGTGACGCTGCCGCACTGACCCACGCCCTCTGCTTCTACTGAAGCTTAAGTCTTTTAGTGAATTTAAAAATCTCCAAGGCACGAATGCAGCTCACAGCTTCCCAAGGCAAGCCTGCCTTGAGAACATGGTATTTCAAAACCAAAATCACTTTCTGCTCTCCAAAGCATGTAATTTACAAAGAGTTAAGGAAGACGCAGGCCTTAATCTGGTGCCACATGGTGCCGGGGGGTGATCTGGCTGTGTGGCGTCGGAACGAGATGGCGCTTTCAGCTGGGCACGGCATTACAGAACTGGAAAAGGGAGAGTGCTTCTCAAAGGACATCACACATAGAACATTTATTCAGTTGTTCCATAATAAATACCGTATAAAAAAATAGTAGCTGTAATGTCAGAACGGTGATCTTAGTATAAAATCCTATTCGCAACACAGGTAGTGACCTGTAAATCTGATAGCAGCTGTCTAAAGGGAAGTAAAACCTGGGAAAAAAGAAAATCTGATAATTTCATACCTATGAAATCTGTGATCAACATCTAAGATCACTACAGCTTAAAATGCTGAAAGAAAAAAAATAAATATTCTTCACCTATCCTTCCTTTCTTCGCTTATTTAGTATGTGCATTTCAAAGGGGTTTTATTAAAGACAGTTTCATTGCATGCCCAGAATATTCAGCTGGAGATTTTGCTCTTGGGAGAAAACATAAGCATCAGCAAGATAGTTTTATATACAGTTAAAAACATTATACTTAAAAGCTGCTCCAACAAAAAGATATGCTAAGAAGTATCAATTTAAAATAATGGCCATTAACAAAACCATTAAACCAAACTAGCAAAGAAAAAGAATCCTTTTTAAAATCATCGTGTCCCAGAGCAATCCTGGGCAACGCAGCCCGGATCCTTGCGGGAATTAGCACCTGACGCTGTGATTTTGAAAGAACTTTGTCCGAAGCTCCCTCACGTCAGTGACTGCCAAGTGCTTAGGCTTAAAGGCCAAGAGCAGAGAGTCTAAACATTTAATGTGGTCTTGCACATCATATAACTGGGAAATCTTTAATCCAAGTCTCCTGCAGCTACCCTGGAAGTCAGCAACGTGCTGACCTTCGAAACTGCTCCGTTCCTCAGGACTTTTGGTGAGTCTGTACTTCGGTAAGGTTTTTTAGGGTTACACTTCTTCCAACATGTATTAGTCTAATTTTAGCTTCTGTCCACTGATTTGTACAGTTCCACTTTTGCCTATTAGTTTAAAAAGCCTCCTGCGACCGTAAATCTCCTGCCGTAGTACTTGTACCGTTCCGGCAAGTATCCTCTTAACCTTATATTAACTGGACTGAGCCTCTCATTAAAAACGCAGGTTTTACAGACAGCCAGTCATTTTTGCAGAACTTTTCTGAACCCTCTACCAATCGCTATAAACCTCTTTAAGCAGCGTTACCAGCGGCGCGGGGCTGATGGCGAGGCAGCCATCCCATCAGCGGGGCGCGGGGCAGCCAGGCTCCGTCCCCCCCAGGGCCGCGCGGGGCCCGCGTCGGGCCGCAGGGAGAGCCCAGCTCGCACGCGGCCGGGTTTCAGCACGACGCCCGCGTCCCTTTCAGCATCACGGAACCCTCCCACCCCACAGATGCAGGCTACGTTGTTTGTTCCTAAACGCATGACCATCGATTTGGCGGCATTAAAATGCAGAGGAGACTACGCCGATTACAATGGGCTTTGAATCAGACTTCAAAAGAAAATGTGCTGGGAAAAATGGGGCTTTCCAAGGACTAGAAAACAGGCGTGTTAAGAGCTTATTCCAACAGCATTCTGCAGCAGGACGTACTTATGGAGGCCAAAAATGATGGCCAAACGGTAGTCTGCAGCAGGGCCCAGTAGGAGCGGTCACAACCCAACCGATGAGCGAAGCCATCGGAAGAGCGAGCTGGCACCTGTATGTCGACAAGGAATATCTGCCCCGGTTAGCACGGCCCTATTTTAGGCTTCTGGTTCTGGCAGTGTTCACGCAAAAAGTACATCCTATCTCATCCGTTTTAGTCAATGCAATAAGTTAATGAAAAACATAAAGTCAATACAGAAACCTGACAGACGCTACCGAGAGGACGCAGAAGAACGGAGCTGATCCGCACCGCTGAGTGGGAAGATGCCATCCCGTTACAGAACGACGGTGCACGGCTACAGTTTTACAGAAGAAAAAGGGAAAATCATTTTTCCTGGTATGGGAAGACAGTTCTAAGAGGTAGAGTTGTGGGCATTTTGCAATAGTTCCAGAAACGGTTACTGTTCTTGCATCATGTAAGAAGATGATCAGCAAGTCCATGACCTGAGCACCCCGCTCCACGCCGCAGCAACTCCTGCTGCAGGGCCCGCGGGCCCGATCCTGCTATTTGAGCATGATCCGAGACCCAATCAATAAATAATGAGCCCCTCGCTCCTTGAGTTCAGGGAGCCCTAAGGCAGCCCTCAGGCTACAGCTGTGTGACTGGCAACATGGAAAGGAGCTTCTGGGCACCAAAATCTGGTGTCCATAAACCAGAGCAGCTGCTGATTTGCGTGAAACAACCTCCTGGCACTGGCCACTTTCCAAACTGATGGTTTTCTTTTAGGGTTGCTCAAATGTAAAGTGACAGCCTCTTTAAAAAAAAAAAANAGTAATACCCGTTCTGCATCCCTGCTGTCCTCCCTCTTCCACCTACTGGCTTTCACTGGCTGAAGACATTATCCCACCTCTCGGAAGACAAGGCTCTTCTCTGCTCTGCTCTTTCTCTGCGACGCCTGACCTTAGCGTCTGTCAGAGCAGAGACGACACACGCGACGGGTCTGAAGCCTTCTCCAGCCTGGCAATTCTTTAATTCCAATACTACGTGCCAGCAAACAAATAACCTCCTCCAGTTTTTTTAATAGCAATAAATTCTTCACTTCTCCATGTCCTCTGAAACACCGTGTACGTTCACATCTCTCTCAAAGCAGTAATTGTGCAAGTTAGTAATTCTTAATAATTACAATGAAGATGCCTAGACTATTTTTGGCTACCAAAATTGAAGTCCTTGCACAGATGCAAATATCTTATTTTTAGAGAGATGCCGAGCCGCGTTTTATCTCACAGTCTAACGGCTCTTCCTTAAAGGGCTGCAAATTCTCTTATGCGCTGTGTTTTTGTCCTGCTTATGTGGCACTTCCTAAAAGTGATTACCAATATAAGAGTATCTGTAAAGCTTCACAAAGACAGGAAGGGAAAAACTATTTTTTCAGGCCCAGTACTCTTCCCTCTATGTCATTACAGTGAGGTTTTGTCTGTTACTGATGTTCTCCTTCAACAACAGTAGGGGTGGGATGAAAGGAGAAGACGAGCAGTTTATGTTATGCCAGGGTGCAAGCAGGACGGGAAATATTAATGCTAATCAACCATTCTTATTCATCGCAGCACTAGGGACACAAAGATTGCCTGGATATCTCCCAGGCATATTTCCCTGCTCAGTGACAGAAGTGACACCTCACTCCAAGGCACGCTTTGTGGTTAATGCATTTTTCCTGGAAACAACGTGTTTTCTGTTTAACTTCTGTACTACTGCTGTAAATCTGTCCCTTTTGATATGAACTTTGCAGACAGGCTTTTACATGTAACCCAGACACATCCTTTTGGAAATGGCAAAATATTCCTCCTTCCCTATGGATGTAATTGTCATGGGCACAACAGCCTTAAGGAACACCAGGCAAAGGAACCTCCGCCCCGGGGGTGCAGCTTCCCCAGCTCTGCCAAAGCTCCCAGCAAGGTTTGGTGGCCAGGTAGCGTCTCCTGCCACCACACTGCCTGCCGGGTAGGACACACGACGAGCAATCGTCCGGAGCTGAGAATGCTTTCTAACGACAGCATTAAAGAGGTTTATGCACCTGACAGTCTTATCATTTGAGTTAGGTTGGGGAGTTTCCATGGAAACAAACATGACACTAAGAAATAAAAAGAAAACAGATTTGAAAAGAGGGTCCCAGGCTGTAGCCCACTGACAGTCTGGAGGGACTCCAGCACTTGTCACAGCAATGAGAGAGAAAAATAGGGATAAAATAATTCCTTGTGAAACGGTATCACCCTGTCACATTTCAGAGCTACTTCACCGGTGCTGAGCACAGTTTGGGCACGAGCAACACGACCTGTACCACTGCGTCAGCAGCAGCTCCAGCCGTGCAATAGGCAGCGGAGGCAGCACTGCTCAAAGCCCAGCCACGGCCAGTGGGGACTCACAGCCCTTTCATGTCAGATTCAAACATCTCGGAAATAAGCTTTGATCTGCAGATTCAAATGGTAGGATCTCCAGCTTCCGCACGACGAACGCCATCCTGCGTGGTACACGAGCTATGGTCTCCGGTGCCCTGCTGACAGCCTAAAGAGAAGGTGGGTTTGCGGAGGCTGCACGTCCCAGACAAGGAAGCTCGGTAACCCTTGTGTGAAAAATAGTGAAGGTATTTTTGGCTTTCGCCATATTAACAAGGCTGTAAGTATTTGATTTATAAGGATAACTAACCTTTAGTAAATTAGGAAACATAAGAAACTTCAAAGATAACAACTAATAGCAGCTATGAAGGAAGAACATCCGAAACAAACAAGAGGGAACTTCTCCAAAAGACCCCACGAATGATTAACAGAAGGAAACAGATGCATGGGAGAAGGGAGCTGATCCTACCAGAAGGAAACAGATGCCTGGAAAGAGGGAACTGAAGATCATCGATCCTCAGAAACAATTGCCAGAAGGAAACACACAAATAGAAGAAAAAAGGGACTAATGATAATCAATCATCATAAACAATTACTCTGCCTAAAATAGTAAACACGTATGCAATATTGAATGTATATAAGATGTGGGTAAAGTGTTAGCTGGGGTGCCTCTGACTTGAGTCATGCACCCAGCGCTGTGCTTTTGCTTTATTGACTTTGTCCCTCTAATAAAATAAGTGCCATTTCTGTTTAAGGAATCTGGCTGTTTATTACACCTTGGGATGGAACAACTGGCCTTTTCCTACTAGCGACCACTCCGGGGCATAAGCGCAAGATGGCTGGGAATCACCGTCAGCCACTTCCATCATTTGCTCTTCCGCCACAGAGCCAGAATTCTCATCTCAGCCCAAGCACTCCAGCCAGCCTGAGGAAAAGGATCACTGAAATGCAGCAGTTGAGAGAGAAATGTTGAAATCTTAATGCCATCATTACAGCCCAAAGCAAGCGAAGAACCATCATCTTTCTTTTCAAACACACCCACCACCTGAAAACTATTTCCAGAACAAGCTGCACTTTGTTAGGTCTGGAGGGAAAAATGGGAGCTCTGGCCCATTTTTCCTAGAATCCCCGTGCCTAAGGCATAAAGAACACAGGGACCTCTGCCAGTGAAACTGCGAGTCCCCCAGCACGGAGCAACATCAGGATGGGACAGAGCTGAACAGCCTCCTGCTGCTCCTCAGCTCACTGAACACAGACATCACGCTGGCAAGGTGAAACACTGTGCTGCACTACCAGTCCTTCGGCTAGCTGCAAAAAAAAGCTATTTTCAAACCAATACAGCTCACGGTTGCCTGGGGGGTGTAGCTTGACTCCTGAAAGCTGCATAGCCATGAAGTTCTTCACACTCTTCTGCATCCTGAACAAAGATGGGGCACAATCTGGCCATTATCCAGCTAGCAAATACAGAACTCAGCCTGAGACTTTTCTTAGAAGCCTGATAAAGAACAATAAGTTCAAATAGGGAGAAGTAGGTCTTGACTTCACACTCGTTCCACCTGCAGTAAAACTCTGACTTCAATGGTTGTATGTATTGTTTTCTTGCATTTATCTGATGAGTTACTGCTCGTTGTGCAACAAACTCTTAGTCAAAAATAGCACTGTGAACAGTTTTCAGGAGTACCTGTGGAAGACACTCCGCTCGCTATTTCTGAGCTCTTTGTAACTTCTTACTCTATTTGTAGAGACACGTGAGCATGGCTCGAATGTGACGAGTCTAAAGAATGAAGGTTCTTGCAGGAAAAGACCGGACTGCTCTCCGGGAAACTCACGGTCACATCTCAGCTCTGCCGAGATGCTCATCCTGGACGCATCATGCCTCAATGCTTCGCATGCCTCCGTTCTCCAATGGTAAAATGAGAGCAAAGACAGCAAGTGTTGCCAGCAGAACTCCCCGAGGCATGTCAAGAGGACAGGCCCTTGGGGACAGCCTTCCTTGTACTCACCCTCGGCCCTTCTCATACCTTTTGATTCTAAAACCTTCTGCCTGGATATGGTATTTAGCATAACACGGGATGTCACAGAATAAAAACAATAAAGTAAAAAACATACTTCAAAAGAAAACAAATATCCCATCCCATTAGGTTTCTTCATAAATATCAGTTCACATATTCTAAAATAATCACTGGATTTTCAGTTCTGTCTTGAACTGTAACAGCGCACTCCAGTTTAACCCTCAGCGCCCCTTTTACTAACGCTGCACGCCCTCGCCCCCCGGCCCTGGCTCCCCTCCACACCTGCACCATCGCTTTCCCCTCGTTGGTCCAGCCAGCACCGAGAGTCAGAGGCTGGGGATGATTTACACCATTTCCATCAGGCAAGTCCCCCTGAGGGGAAGTCACCACGTCCTCAGCTAACAACCGTCTCCCTTTCAGGGAAAGCAACAGTGATGGTGAGGGCAAAGGAGCTCCTTGCCCGGGAGCACCACCCACAGGGGTTCAAACCCAAGAACCCCGCACCTCCGCAAGGCCCAGGGCCAGCACTGAGCATGTCCCAGAGCATCCCAATATCCTATGCTCAGATTATAGTAGAACAACAAGTACCACATCCTTGTTTAAGAGACGCATGAATTATTGATGATGTTCAGGAGCCCTATTAAACTGTCTAGTGGGCCAGCAAGAACCTTCAGTAGTTCAAATGCATCAAAATGCATAATAAAGCTTTCTATTTTGAAGTTTGGCCGTTAGAGAAAAGAACCCTGGCAAATATATAATTTTGTGTAATTTCACTTGGATGCTCACTGTAATAGCCGTAGTATTTATGACACTATGAGTCATAGCCATACTCTCCTCACATAGCAAAGACACCATTATCCACACTATTTAAAATCAGAGTCCTTACGCAGGAAAATATTCTACTAAAGGCAAGGCCTGCTTATTTGCCTTAAACTATAGACTTAGTCTATAAATATGTACTATTTCTGTATGTACATCTGTGTCAGCCATGAAATGCCTATAAATAAGTGTTATAAAAGAATTGTCAACATCATGAGAAACACCTTCTAGTAATTCTTGTTTAGCTCCTGCCTATAAAATTGAGAATTCAATTAAATTGCCTTCTTATTATGAGCGCAGACGAGCCCTTGTCATGCAATAATTAAATCATAAAATAAAGCCTCTCAGAAGAAAAGACTATTGCACATTCAGCCTCATCCCGCCAGCTTTCGTGCATTCCATTGAGTGCAATCAGAAGACAGAAAAACAAGTTAGCATCTTTATTTTGAATGTAGGATAGAGTGGGATAGAGCTGTTTTGAGGGGCATTTTCCGCAAGCTGGAGACAAAAGAGCTATTTCTGCATTCAGCTCTGGCAGGTATTCAGCTGCAGACATGAGAAGTTCCTGCGCTGAGGGTCAGCCCCTCTCTCTCTTTCCTCCTCTCCCCATAACGCGTAGGAGACTGTGGCTCCTGAGGACGTCACCCCTTGCTGACTGTCACCACAGTTTTCACAGCTACCAGGGACCTTTCGGGGTAAGACACTGCGCACAGCTTCTAGGATTTCACACGTTTATTCAGTGCTGTTAATAATCACACAGTGTAAACCTGAGCAGTAAAATATTTATTCCGAAAGATGCAGTGTCTTGATTTAAGGAACCCTTCAGAAGCTTGGGACTCACAGTCCACCTCAACCACTGCAGCTACCTGGTATTTGGAGAGGTGCTGTCGCGTGTGATATTCAAAGGCATTTAGGAGGATGTAGCTGCTGTATAAATATTATGTAGCTTTTATTCACTAAATCCGTATGCAACTTCCTTTTTTAATATCCTTCCCTCCTCGCTTGCCATCACCATCCACATAAAAGTCACTAATTTGGGAAAAAGTTTAATCTGGAGATGCTAGATTCTGTGAAAAGCCTCAGGGATTGCACAGAAACGAACCGTGTCATCCAAAAAGTCAACCCTTTGCAGAACTCTGCCGTGAGCAGTAACTGCCCCGGACCCCAGGAGACAGATGACACAATCTGTAAACTCCGAGCACTCTCAAAACCTTTTCTGACAGCCAAAGAACTGTTAACAAGCAGGTCGTTTAGCCTCAGAAGTCATTAAAAACCTAATGCATTTCCAGAATCACGTACACCCCAACAGGGCCATTGCAATGGATATCTATAAAGAAGTCCAGCAATAGCTAACATAAAAGATGGGAGCAACAACTCCAGGCAGCAATTTGTCCTTGGATCTTCATCCTTTCCAGAGTCAGCATCTACATTTGTGCAAAACAAGAAGAGGATAACAGGGCCTCTTGTCCAAAGGGAGCTACCTCTTCCTGTCACCTTTAAAAAAAAAAATTAAAACAGAAGGCCTCACTCTTTTCTTCTATTTCCTCTCCAATCAAAAATCTATCATCCTGACTAAACTGAACTATCTTCGAAAATTTTATCAAGATTTTCAAGCTTGACCTCTCAGCTACCCATCCTCAAAGAAACCGCTGCCATCAGAACATACAGCCAGCCCCTCACGATGCTTTTCATGCTACTAGGAAGTCTAGTGTTCCATTTAAGTATGTTCTCATTTTTCTTCAATCAGCCAGACGCAAAAAACTACGTCCCTGAGCAACACATAGCGAAAGAGAAAATTCTATCTCAGCATGCACAGTCTTCCTCCCAGAAATCTCAAAACAGAAATCAGAGGTGAATACAGCTCTATAATTACTATTCACAAAGTGTTTCCAGCGAGCTTTTCACTGGTCCCTGGGAGATGCAGTCTTCTGCACCAACCTAAGACAAGACTGTAAACCCACCTGCAAACTCTATAGAGGGTTCTGAATTCACCATTGCTCGGGGCAGTGATGTGGCTGATACTCATCTCCTGATCAAAACTATCTTCCGGAATCCATGGCCCAGGACACCACCTCTGCACGAGAACGCTGGTGCAGCTGTAAGGCGACGCTGTTTAGAGGGTAAGAAGAGGCTGGGGCTGGTTTCTTTGTTTATTACACATATACTGAGAGTCTTTCATTTGGATTCTGGATTTAGCCCTTCCTTCAGCCACAGCTAATAACTTGATGACAAACAGAGCATTAAAGCTACATGACTAGCTAAGCTTGTAAAGCCTTAATTAAGAGATCTTTTGGACAGCGCGGGAGAGGCGTGCTGGGAAGCATTACACAAAAACTGAAATGTCTGTTTGTCTTACAGCTAGGGCAGGTCATTTCACTTCTCCTAGCTTCATCCCTCGCAGGAGGGGCTCAGGAAAGTTAGAATCATAGAATTGTTAGGGTTGGAAGGGACCTTAAAGATCACCTCGTTCCAACCCCCCTGCCCTGGGCAGGGACACCTCCCACCAGCCCAGGTTGCTCCAAGCCCCGTCCAGCCTGGCCTTGAACCCCTCCAGGGATGGGGCAGCCACAGCTCCTCTGGGCAACCTGGGCCAGGGGCTCACCCCCCTCATGGGGAAGAACTTCTTCCTAACGTCCAGTCTGAATCGACCCATCTCTAGTTTTAATCCATTCCCTCCAGTCCTACCATTGCTCGACATCCTAAAAAGTCCCTCCCCAGCTTTCTCATAGGCCCCCTTAAGATATTGGTAGGCCTATTGGTAGACCTATATCTAAGGTCTCCTCAGAGCCTTCTTGTCTCCAGACTGAACAACCCCAACTCTCTCAGTCTGTTAAATCCATGACCATTAATCATGATAAGTTAAATCCACGACCATTAAACAAATAACACGTTGCTGAGACAGGCACAGATCCCGGCTCCACTCTCCGTCATGCCGATTTACACATGGCAGTGCTACGGTCAAGGGATGTTTGTCATGGACCTCACTGGCTGTACCGGTCAGGAAGGTTCACTTAGCACGTGTGCCATCCGACAGACTGAGGGAAACACACGGAGCACTCCCGAGATCTGCCGCCAGAATGAAGCTCAGCTGCGTGGCATGAAACAAAAGTCTTTTTTGTGTTTTTTTCCTTTCTTTTTATTTCCCCCTCCAAAATGCCAGTACCGGGGGAGCAATAAACACTCCCCGAGATCAGCACAGTCATTTTACACTGCTCTGCAAGTCACTATGCAACACTCAGATGGCGGCGTGCTGAACTGTGCACTCATCGGGGAAGTATGAACTTTCCTAATGTATCCTAAGAACAATGATATCAAAAATGTGAAAATACCTGTAAATATTGAAGGGCTGTATTTCAAAATGTAAAGAGCTCAGGCAGTTTAACTCTTTGTGCCCTCAGGAAGAGTGGCGATGCTAAGCAGCCTACCGTAGAAACAACACCCTGAAGTTTGGACGGACTTAAAAATGTCAGGTTAAAAAAAGAAATCCAAAAGTAATTCCAGTGCTGAAACAAAAAGAACCCTCCTCAATCTGCTTACCCATGCCCAGGGGTCACCTCACGGCCTGGGACGATGGCAGAACTGCCTCCCGCCCTGCCACGCGGCGTATGCACGTACTGAAGAGTTTACACGGCAGGACAACAGAACAATTGCTGCAAGCCATCTCCTCCCTCTAAGATATACATCAAAAAAACCTGTGACCTTTGAAACTGTGCTTTCTGAGAGGTGAGGAGGGATAGGGAAGGAGCCACATGAGCCCAAGCAGCAATGGAAGAGACCCCTGGGAGCACATGGAGCTTCGGCTTCAGCAGGGAGGGAGGAAACTTGCCCTCCTGGGTATCTCTTCTTCCAAAGCACATCATTAGCTCAGTATCCGCTTCTGCTCCTTCCGAGCGTACAGGAGGATCCAGTGCAGGAAGAACCAGTATTTGCCCTGCCAGGGGAAAACCATACCTCAGCCCCTGCAGCTCTTCAGAAAATTAACTGAGGCCCACGATGAGCCAGGCTTCTCCAGCCTCCTTTGACAGGCGAAATAACACAAACTCTACCACACGAGCTGGAGAAATGAAAAGAGAACTACTACAAAATCTACAGCCAGCAGCGGCCAGGGACAAAGTTTAAATCTCCAGTTAATACACGTATTACTTTCAGGACTCATGGCAGACTAAAACGTTTCATCTCACCTTGGAAAAAAAAATGCTGCTTCTCAGGCTGAAAAGGGGAGCTCGTCCAGCACTGCCATGAGCTGACACTGCCCAGACAGCAGCCTTTTGTCAGGACTGTGCCCTAATCCACATTCCGATACTTAAAACGTTAAAAAATGCACGCTTACCTTTTAATATATAGAAAGGTGTACTTCAAGCTAGTAAGACTTTTTTGGTTTAGCGTTTGCACCACGACACATCTGCACTGCAAGATGGCAGCGATAACTCCAATCTAACCAAATTCAGGCCATCACGTCAGCGAAGGATTTTACGGTATAACGTCCAGACGGTGAATAACCTTTAGAGAAGTAAAGAGCAGGGGCAATAAACTGTGTGTCGTCCCGTCCTCCCCCCCCAGGTAGAATGCCTTTCTATTACCCTTTGGCATTCTTACAATTTGGTTTACTAGAAAGTTTGGAGATTTCTGTTTGCAACATTTATTTTTATTCAGCTTTTAGAAAGAGTTACGCTCTTTTGTACGCACCGTATCGGCATGAACAATCGGTAAAGTAACACCCGCTGTACAGGCCCCTGCTCATCAGCCTCACCGGAGACCTGGCAGCACCGCGAGCCGTCGGGTTCTCCCCCCGCGCCGCGGGCTGCGTTTCCCTGCACGGGACAGGCAGGGGTGTCCCTGCTGCTAACGTACCCATAACACGTGCTTGTAAGAACAGAGTTAATCAACCCAACCTAGAAATGAGTCTAAAGGCTCTTAAATAATCACAGCATCTTCGTTTTGAAGAAAACCAACTTTTAAGCATCCAAGGCTTGAATATTATTAAGGCTTCTAAGAGAAATATGCCACAGCCCCAACAGAGCACATATTTTATTCAAATTAGCATTACACCTAAGAGCTTTAGCACACATTTCCTTCTCAGGCAGTCCTTATTGCTTTGTGACTGTTTCATATCACCCCAAATAACACTGTCACCGGCTAAATGAATAGTGTGCTATACCAACAGATGATTTATACAGACGTAAAACGTGTATCGGTAGGCATATTTCTACCCTGAGTCTCTAGATGCAGTTCCTTTTGGCATCAAAGAAATTATGTGCCTTTCTGCCCTGAATTTATAACAAACTAATTTACATATGCACCCACTCCTGAGCTCTGGCACGCACAACGTCGCACAAAGTTGGAAACCTCCGTGGGGGAAAGGCGCACTGCGCGCTTCACCCTGCGCTCCTCAACGTCCCCGAAAGCCACAGCAAGCATCACTTGGCGCAGCTCATGGCAGGCACTCCTCTGCTTCTGGGAGAGGAGCGGGGGAACATAGGCAGGAGGAACAATGGCTGATCTTTTTCAACAATCCCATGGCACAGCGGTTAGAGCTGTAGGGACTTACGGACTCCCCTATGTGAACAGAAGAACCCTTACCCTTACTGGTGAGGTCAGACCGTGAAGAGCTGGGTACTGAAGGCCGGTCACGTCAATAAAGCGCCTGTGTCTTCCCATTGGTCTTTTATATGTTATCTTAAAGAAGTACCAAGAGATTCTTCAAAAATTTTGGAGACAGTAATGAACAAAGCAACANAAGAAAATACGACTCTGAAACAAAATCCTTCTACCAGTACAGCTCACCATCAGCTGAGGAGAAATCAAACTACGGTACGGTTGTTGGCTGCTAGAGCAGCGATGGTAACAGAGGAAGCGCCCAACTGAAGAACTAGTAATTAGAGGTCTAACACCTGCAACGTCACTCCTCTGATTTAGCTGCTCAGTGCCCTGGATAATATATTCCACTTGCCAATAGGGATATTTTTAAATGCAACTTCAAACATTTTAGCATTTTTAAAAATTAAAATATATTTTTCTACTTGCTTTACACAGTTCAGACCTTATTTCAGATTTAAAGGAACATCAGAGAAGTTTTCAGAAAACAAATAATCTGGAAATAAAGAATGAACCCCAAAGGAACTATGAAGACGGAGACAGAAAAATCCCCACAGACCCCCCACATCCACATCCTCCTACGACCTGGGCTGCTGTAACACACCACGGCAAAGTCCATATCGCGGTAACCCTCACAGCCCGCCGCGTGCCACGTGTGAAGCCCTCTATCTCCCCACCGTGGATGGGGAGGAGCGGCGGTGCAGCCCGTGCTGCCTGGCCACCGTGCCCACGGCTGGTCGTGCTCCCAGGCAGGACAGACACCTGTAACCTCTCTAGAGGTGAGGGATGCTCGTTTGGGTCTCTCCGTCCCCTCTGTGGCCATGATTTCCACAAAATTTTTTGCAACATCACACTTCCAGCTATGTCCGCTTGCGTTACAACCAACCAGAGCTTGAAAGCTAGAGGAACCTGTCGGGCAGCGCGATCATCTAACGGCTGGTAGCCAAATGCAAGGACTCCTCCCTTCATCTTGACACTGCAATCGTCTTCTCAAGGAGCCCCCAGGGGAGACAGACACACGCTCTGGCTCGCTGGGGTGCGGGGAGCCCTGCAGAACGCCAGGCCTGGCTCAGAGAGAAGCGTGGCGCTGCCCACAGCAAGGCCAGGCCAAGGCAGCGCTCCGGAGAGAGGCGGTTACGCCGGGAAATTTGCCATCTTGTAAAATCATCCTTTCCTCACCCACATGGTTTTAGACATTACATCCCCCACTGGGCTGTGCTTAAACACATTCACAACACAGTCGGGCGTACGTGACACTGATCACTGCTGGCAGGATATATTAGGGTTATTATATTCTCACCCTGTTTCTTATATTATTCTCCAAGCATCTGCTATTTGCCACTGTTGGAGACAGGATACCAGGCTGTCAGTAACTGTTATGTCAAGGGAACAAATGGACTGTTCAAGAAAAAACTGTGAAAAAATGAAGATGGCAAAAAGAGAGAGAAAAAAAGTAATCAAGGCAGAATCATAGAGTCCCAGGCATAAGGACAAGGGGTGCTAAAATAATAAATAATACCAGGGTGAGCACCGAGGGGATGGGCAATCAAAAGCAGCACCACAGCAAGCGGAGGAGGAAAGGTTTTACTCCATATTCCTGCTGGAAGGGAAGTACTTCAAGGGAGGAGCAGTGGAAAAAGACGCTCAAACTAAGGAAAAGACCCAGACGCCAGCAGTGTGAGGGGAGGAGCTGAACGGGAGAGTTTTGGATGGACGACAAAGGGTTATATTACCCCAGCAATTGTAAGCGGTCAAGACAGTTACCCAGCCTGGACACGAGCCCCAGATCAGCATCACGGAGCAACTGCTATGGGACTGAACTCCTACGGAATGAGAAGTAATTAAATTAAACGCCACCAGGAAACCCTAAAATGACAAAAAGTACAGGGAAACAGAAGAGTCATCAAACACCAGATTTGTAATTTGCTTTATCTTTGTCACAGGTGTTTTATGAATACCTCAACAGCAACAGAAATCTCCGCTGCCTCTCCTGGAGAACATCACCCAGTGGCCACCAGGAAGCAGAAAGCAGCAGAGATGGCTGCGACTGCAGGGAGCCCTGTACCTGGATGTGATGGGAACCTCAGTCAGCCCTCTTGGATAATCCTGAGGTGATTTTTAACGCACTTAATACAGCAGGTTGGGAGGGAAAAAAAATAGCAGCTGTACCAGCATTAAAGGCTTGTTTTTTGCAAACAGCTCAGTGACACACCACATACTGACTGTAAGAATATCATTATACGAAATCACTACAGAATGCTGTAAAAACCACTGATAATCAAAAAAATATAGTTTTAATGAGGAACCATCAGTGAATGGAAGTACTTTTAACTGGGCCTACAGAGACAACTTTCTCAGCCCAATGCAACTCAGATCTGGATTAAGTGATAAATACTGCCAAGCCCAGATGGCGACAGACAAGCAGCTCAAGTCCCCTTCATATGCCTGGCCCTGTCAAAGACCAAACACCGTAATGCAGGAAAACACAAGCCTACTTGCCTAGGATCGAAGAATGCAATGGTGAAAGACCTACCCCGCTTACAGAGGGGTGAACCGTATGTTGGGAATCAGAGACTTAAAAATATATGTGGGGAGTCAGGGCAGGTGAATGGAACATGAGGTGCCTGGGCCATGCTACAGGCCCAGGAGCTACAGGATCGAATGACACACTTGGAGAGGCAATTTTGTCCAAGGTTAGAAAGGTGATGTTGTTTCTGCGTACGGTGTTAGTGAGAATATTAGTAGAACGTGGTGTTTTGCTGTCCCAGAGCAGCCACCTCTCACGTCCACGGCTCAAAAAGATGCTGAAAAACTGTGAGAGAAATGCATAGGATTTGAGGGCCTGAAAACAGATTGTGTGGACAAAGTTTAAATAACATGATCACTTGAGCAAAAAGAAGGCTGAACAATGATTTGTCCACATCATGGGAAATGATTTCCATTACTAGCAGGCTCCTTAATGAAGTAGACAAAGGAAGAAGAAGATTCAACATATGGAACAAGGAAATAAACTCAGATTGAATTTTTTTTTTCTTTAAATCACTGGAAATAATTACTCACTGAAACAACTACCCTCAGGACACCTCTGAGTCCCAGTCGCCTGCACTTTTTAAATACGGCTGAATATGCTTCTGACAGGCACGGAGACATTGCTGGACGAGATTTTCTATAGCCCGTGTTACCAGGAGGTCAAACAACACGATCCTAACAAAGACATACGTCTTTCAGAGCCAAGGACTGCCCGACAGTATTTGCCATATCCACACCACAATGCTCAGACTTACACGTTTACATGAGGTTTTATGTTTGCACACAATTTTAGAAAACAGAGAAGGTGGTGATTAACGTTTAAGAATAGGTATGTTATGAAGGCAAGAGACCTCTTTGATACGGATATATTCACATTCATTCCAGTATTGAACTATGATTCCATTATCATAAGCCAAGCACATAATACCGGGTACCATAAAAACTAAAAACACAGGCTTTTCCAAATAGAGCCCACGTCAAAATTAAACCATAACTGTAATAGTTTCAGTAGACCTACAATAGCCCCCGTTAGAACCATTAAAATTACAGTCTTTCAGATAACAATGTCCACAATAACTGTTTGCAAACCACTGTATACATTAAACTGTGGATAATTAATACGCTTCTGCAATGGTTTTTATTTTTTCTTTGCAAGCAATAGCTGTTATAAAATCATACATGTCTGCCCAGAGTTTCCTGAGTGTTGCATATGCCGAAAAAGAACAGGGCTAGGCATTGGCGGTCAAATGCTGCAAGTCCTGGCATGAAAACACGCTCCTGAATTCCACAGTATGGCTGAAACGAGCCTGCTGGGTAAATCCCAAATATGAAACCTTTTATGGGGCAAACCTCACACTACCCATCTTCTCTCTGCAGGAGTAACTCCCTGCATAGAACGAAGGTGGTGGGAAAGTGGGCAGGAGCAGAAGATCCGCAAAGCCCACTGACACAGACACGTACCATCCACATCAGCCTCTAAGCTGACACAAATTTTCCCACTTCAGTTTCACCATAAAGCCTGGAAAGTTCAAGTCTGGAAGATTTTCTTGCTATTTAACAGCGGGGAAAAAGCATGCCTTGTAGTACCAACCAAAGAGATGATGTTTACAGTCAAGCAGCAACACCAGGTCCTAGGGAGCAGGAACAGGAGGGGTACCTGCTATTGGGATGCTCGGTGGCAAACAGCAGCGTGTGCCTCACAGCCACGCTCGATAATACGGATTGACCAAGCGACTGAAGTTCGGTGAGGCAGAGTTAAACCTGCGGGGTCGGATCCTCCACCGCGCCTCTCATTTCCACCAGGCCCCTCCAAGGAGCCTGAGGCAGCCCAGGTGGAGCTGAGCAGTCTGCTGGATGAGGACTGAAACCACGGAAACCTTGGTGGCCTTCATCTCACTTAGTGCTGAGCCACCCCCCCCAGCCACCTGCGTGACCGGGGAGAACTGGGCATTTCTAGCCTGCGATTCACCTCACGTTACCGTAGATTCCTGAAATAAGCTGGGGTAGTGGTGCTCAGAGTGCATTTTCCTCTGCTGTGAAGAAAGTCAAACCAATGAACTCCGATGTAAGTGTTTGCAGTGTCAGATTAGTGCCTTTCCGTCTTTCGGTGCCAGGTAATTACGTCCATAATGACCACTGAGAGCTTCCCTAATGTCACCACCTCAGAAATAAAGCTGGGACAAGGCAAGGAGACCAACTTCGCCACTGCTTGAGTTGGAACCAAAATACCTAATATATCTGTGGCAAAAAAAAAGACCAAAATACCAAAAATTGGTCTAAAAGGAATCAGGTTACCAGAACCTCACCATATCAGTCCCACTGCCCAGGAGACTGAAGTGACCATCACGTGTTCCTGGCTGGAGATCAAACTATGTGAAGTTGCTTCTGCGCAACCTGAGTTCACGGACTGTGGCCTGAGGGTGGAAATATTTTGGGTCACAGTGGGGATACCTGTCCACTCCCACCTGGCTCACAAATGAAGTGCCATTTTGGCGTGCAACAATTTCCCAGTTTTACCTGCCCCCTGGTCTACTGTGCAGAAACCAGAGAATTCATACAGTTTCAGTGAACAAAGAGTATTTCAGCGATGGGAGAGGAGGGGTCATTTCTCTAGCGCTTGTCAACTTATGGCTAGAAAGTGCCACGCAACAGCTGAGGAACGTCCCCCTTCCATTCATGCTGCGTTACGCAGAAGCGCACACGGTACCAGCCACGCCATCTGAACAGAGGCAGCGAGATGCTCCAACACGTGCCACTGCAGCTCTGTAGTCAAATTACAGTCCCTCGAACACTTTATGATCTCCGATGATTACAGCATTTGCATCGGGCTGACGGTTCAAATTCATCTGATTTTCCAAAGTTACAGTGTTTAATTAGGATTAGTAATAAAAAATTACAGCATTCCAAAGAAAAAGTATTACGACAACAGCTGCCCTGAAACAGGGCTGGGGTGGGGAAACCAGTCAGGGTTTAAAACAAAAATAAATTAATACTAAGAGTGACTAACAACCAAAGAAAATAACTTCCTGGAACAATAAACAATAGGGAGCAGCTGCCTCTTACCTTTGGGGTGGAAAGTCACTCCAGAGTTTCGCACCTCAAAACGTTTTTACTTCGACGTGCTGCAAAACCCACTCTGCAATACAGGTCCCTTCCTGCACATTCTCTAAGCGACTAAATCCTAGCACTCCATTTTGACTTTTATTGCTTTTCAGACTGGTGAGAGCCATATAATGATTCATCATTAAAGTAATCTTTAAGCAGCTTTGTTCCTATTTGCTGCTATATATATTAAATAGAAATTGCTCTTTGAATTCACCTCTAAAGTCAGACTCAATTTTTTATCTAACAAGAATGGTATCTCCAGCCATCATCTGAATGCAGCAAAGCGAGAAAACCTTTTGCATAATATAAATATCTGCATTCGCTAAGAGGAGGCTGATGCCACCACCTACTGTGAATGCATTTTATAAGTGCTACAAAGCCAGATAGATTTCAAATGCAGCAGCGCAGTTTCTTAAAGACACTCCAGCCACTATCAGAAAGGCACAGATTTCTCTCTGATGCCAGTTTCTGGACCACAGGCCTTGATCACCTGTAGCCGGTTTACAAGCAGCATCCAAAGTATAAAAATGCTGTGGTCGCTGAAAGACTGCAGGCACCTAATGACATTTACCTCCCCACAGAAACCAGGGAAATCACTCCCTAGCAAATCGTTCTTGAAGATTCAATTTATGCCCTTTGCCCTTGTCTGTTCCCCGTGCCCTGCACTGCCTGTGACTGCCCAGCAGCACACGACGGCCGGCTGTCCCAGCGCGGCTCCCAGGCGCAGCGCCTGATGGATGAGGCCAGGCATTTGTCTCCGACGAGGCAAACCCCACCGGGCTGCCGGCATCGCTGCCGCCAGGGCACCAGCGGGCCCTGACGGATGCCAAGCGCAGCTCCGTCTTGCAGCGGAGCAGGCGGGGGCGCGCGGGGAGCCCCTGCTCGGTGGGGCGGGGGGTTACGTGGCTGTCAGGCAGAGCACAGCACCAGTACAGCGCATGTGACACGCGACGCTGGCCGGTCCCCATTTAATAAATTACGATTTTAAGAATTACCATTATTAACTCTAGCAAATAGCTCTCGACTTCCACATAATTAGAGTTTAATGCAAAACTGTATTACTGACCAGAAAGGCTGCTTAGAAATAATCAGTAGTTCAAATGTACCGGTTTGATTTCCTGAGCGGATGGGAGCACGGCTGTAAGGCACATATTCCCATCTGCTCCGTCCGACCACAGCACACCTGAATACGCTCCGACATTTTCCTGGTTTTGCAAAAATACTTTTTGAAAAATGCACTTGTTGGAATAGGGGCACAAAGACAACTGAACCAGCTAGCGGCCGACAAGCACCAAATTAATTTTGAAAGCATATCTGTGAGAAGCATTTTACTTTAATTCAGCCAGCTCCAATCAGTGTTCTGCCTCTGTGCAAATAGCAGTAAATGGGATGACTACCATATAATTTCTCTACTGTTTCCTGTACAGGCAATTGAGTTATTTAACACTCACCACCTTTTATAAGGTGACTTTTATCAGTCAGCCAGAAGACCTCACACCAGTATTGCACTGGTGAGACTCTACTGGGTGGTCATACGTTTGTGTTTTCACCTCTCTGAGTGAAGCCAGGAGATTTCTCTCCCCTTTGTGGGAGAAAGGGACGTTGCCATGGAGCATTGCTGCCCAGCTCTACATCGCACGTGAGTAAGAAGGGACCCTCTCTCCCAGGACGGAGAGGAGCAGCTGCTCCCCAGGCACCGTCGCAGCCCCCATCCCCAGCAGGGCTCGTGGCTTCTTGGGTCATCCACAGCAGCGGATCCACCAGACCCACTCCTGCTCCCCCACCTCTAACACGGAGCTCTTGCAGAGCAGCAGAGCTCTTCTCTACAGGATTCCAAAGGAGGACGCGCAGGTGTCCTGATCTGGCGAAAAAGGAAACATGTTCTTGCTTGCATTTGGGCCTAAATTACAGCTAAAAAGAGGGATTCTTCTCCTACGAGATACATCAGTGCTGAGTCAAGCATGGCACAACAGCCCCGGGGAAGATAAGGAGGCGATAATAAATGTGCTGAGCAAACTGCTCAGGTAGCAACACGCTCCAGTCAGGAAGCCCCGACTAAAGAAAACAAAAGTGACTAAAAAGGTTTGCAGTGCTGCTCTTTTTCCTGAAAAGTGCACTTATCAATGACACATTTGTTCTGCCAGGATGCCACAGAAACACTTCTGAAACTGTTACACAGCAATGGCACTGTTAGCTGTGCTCTCTCAATAGATCTGCAATGCCAGAAACGTGCACGAGCCTCTCTCCGCGTGACCCAGGCGCGTAATCCGGGCAGCACCCACCTATTCTGCATGGCCAGGTTTCCTCGGCAGGGCCTGCGCTCACGTGCTCAGGAGCCAACATGCAAACATACGTATGTATGTCAACCAGGAGAACCAACTCAAATCGGTATCCAATGCCCAACACCCTGCTTTTCCAGGGGAAATTGTTTGAAAACTTCCCTTTCAGCTTAATCTTTACAGACCAAAGCTCCCAGTGGAGGTCTCAAGACAAACCGAAAACGCACGCCCCTCCGGTGAGAGAGGAACAGGATTAGCTGCTACGGATTTTGGTAGGGATTTCCCAAGAAGGTGCCTTCCTAAACAAGGCTAAGGAAATCTGATGGTACTGGCAGTTTTTCTCCCTCAGGTATTGGTGGAAAAAAGTCCTCGAGCAAAGGTTGCAGGCAGTGAAGCAGAGATGAACCAAACTCCTCTCCACTCGCATCCAGGCTGCTTCTAAAACAAATTCCCTTCTCTACTTCCAAACACCAAGATCAACCCTTAGACTTTAGAATTCCCTCTTCCTCAGGGAAAAGCACCTCTCTGCTTCCTTTTGGTGTAATTTCACTCCTCCAAAACACACCACCTCCCTTTCAGCAGCATTTTCTCTCTCTGCATGGGTGTCCTCTGCCCTCCCCAGGTCCAGGGGTGCAGAATGAAGGGACCTGTAGAGTGCAGTGTGTCCCCGTTTCCCAAGTGAAGCAGAACCCAGCATACTGCAGCCACCCCCTCCAAAAGGTCATATGCCAGGGAGAAGCAAAAGCTCCCAGGGGCATTCCACAGAGACCAAGGCAAGTTTCTTCCAATTAAGTGCAACAACTTTATTGCCAGGCATGAAAGGTATCACTCGGGCATCCTTTGGTCTCTCCTCCCTGCTGCACACACATACATACCTCTGTCTGGCATTAAACCCTGCAAATTAAACCCTGTTCCCATGGAAAGATGTTTTTAATTTTATAGCCCAGGCTGAGGAGAGGACTGTATCCCCCCAGCAAAGATCACAGCATATTGCACACGCAGCAGCACCTACCTCAGCGAGACGACCCAGCCAGCAAGTCAACATAATTCCTCTTGGCCGGAGACATTTACCCCAGCTCAGAGAGCCGGGGCTCCGCTGCCATGCCTGGCGCTTCGGACACACCACGACAGCATCTTCTGCCAGCAGCGCGGCTTCTCTCACACCCCGAACTGCAGCAGCGGCAGCCTGGCAGAGCAGCAGCAGTTGAATTGCTGCACATGTATCTCTGCAGATTATTTCCTGCTCGAACACTTGGCGTAAAGGCAGATGCTCTTAACCCTCTGGAGGCCTATGCCTCTGTGCCCCCTCGGCAGGGGCGAGCAAGCAACTCCGAATATTCTGCGGGGAGGCCAGAGAGGAGCGACTGGAGACACACAGGGCATCCTCCGAGAAGTAGTCCCAACCTGGAGTTAGTTGCAGTCACTTTGCGCTGGGGGAGCAAGGTGTCCCCTCGGCAGCCCGCAGCATCCCCGGCCAGGCACCACGCGCCCCCACTGCGTCGCCCGCTGCAGGTCCCCGGGCATCGGCAAAGCGGGAGCCCCTGCCAGGGCCGCTGGGGTGGGGTGGCCAGCACTGGGCGCACGGCTGGAGGCCAGGGCCGTGCAGGCGAGGAGGTGAGGGGCGCAGGTGACGTGATGAGCCTGGCAGTGTCACCGAAACTCAGGCACGCAGGATTCCTGCTCCTGGCACAAAGCTCTCCGGCCCCAGGTGCTGCCCATCACCTGCGAGCACCCACACCGCCGGCGAGCGCGGCACTCAGCCAGCGAGCTTCAGCGCGGCTCCCTCCACAGCCTGCGAATGTGACTGGAAAGGATGGCTGAAAAACATGCTACAATTAACAGGAGGGAGGGAGATACTATTGCTCTCCTGCTAGTCTTAAAGGCACATTGCTCGCATGTGCCTGTTGGAGATGCAAACACCCACAGCCCCAGCATCTCACCCAGCTGCAGGAGCCCAGGCAGGAGCCTGGTCCGGGCCAGGGCAAGGAGAGCACCCGGGAGCCAGAAGGAAAGGGGCAGCTAGCCGGAGAACCCCCCATCAGGGTCTGGAAGCAAGACCCGCACATCCACCGGAGCCCAAATCAAGCTCCTGTCCCCCAGCTCAAATGCTTACCCCCATCGCTAGCTGCTCAGCCAGCAGCCAGGCCAGACACGGGGCAGGCTGGCCACTGCCATGCCATAGCCCACACACCGCCCCGGCCATTGTCCCAGGCAGGCGAGGAGGGCCTGGCGCAGCACGGGGGCATGGTGCCCCTCTCCTGTGCCTGGCAGGAGAGCCGGTTAGTGGCACTGCTCCCGCCGGAGATGGTGGCCAGGGCTACAGCAGCAGCAGGTATAGTTTTGCACCCTGGTGTTACCCAGAAAGGATGTCCCTTCTGCAGCTCTTCTCAGAGCCAGGAGCTGCGAAACACTGAAATACAACGTGCCACACATGCTAAAGCTGTGATGAGTTCAGCAGGTCTCAGACTGGCTGCTGGTCCTACACCCACCTCCCTCCTGCCCCAGGGCTGCGGCCAGCGGGCTGTGCACCAGCCAACAGCCACATGTTCTCTCTTTGCTTCTCCCAGTACCCTCCCTGGGGCACTGGTTTGTCCTCCAGTATGTCACAGCTTGGGTGCAACAAAAGCAACGCCAGGAACTCCAGCTCACATCAAGCTTTTCCTTCCCCTGCCCCCCAGCCAGCTGAAACACCCTCTAGAAGTCTCTTAAACAGGGAATTCACCCCATTGAAAATCTCTCCTTGTTCCTCAGGAGTGGTGCTCGCCGTACACAACACACTGCTCTGAGCAGGACCGGGTCGCGTGAAGCCCCAAACCTCGTTAAACCCCTTTGGGTCACACAGCATCCCGTTAGCAGCTCTGATTCCCCAAGCCCACTGGAGGCACGGAGAGGAACCTGACCGAGACCTGCCTTCATCACCGCGAGGGAAGCTGTTAGCAGCGTGGGCATTTCAGCCTGATCACGCAAGGACAAAATGAATTACTACGGTGAAGAAGCTGTAAGTTAAGCACAGTTTAAGTTCAGGCTTTTCTGGAAAATAGCCTAAAAGAAAAGGTACAGACTTTATACCATTAACAGAGGATCAGCGAAGAGTTACTGCTGACGCCAACGTACATCGCGGCACAACAAACACCTCCTCGCCTGAGTGCCAGGGCAGAGGGGCTGTTAAAACGTGACCACCCCACAAGATGAGCGCAACGCACATTTCACTGCTTCCAGGCCGTGCAGCTTTGTGCAAAAACACCACAGTGAATGAGTTCAAATTTGTCTTTATTAAGCATCGCGTGTCTTAAAGAAAGTCTTTTTGACACCGGACCTACCAAACAGATATAAGTAGCAATCAAAATGCTAGCAGAGGCACTTAAGGCTTTGTACTCCTGAAGTTTTTCCCCTGAGTATCAAAGATTATATTTGTTCTGCAGAGCATAGCTGAGGATTTCTCAAGTATAATGCTTCATGAACTCCTCTGATCAGTATGCACACACAGCACAGTGACTGCCGTCACGTCACTACAAGTATCTGCCCCAAAATGTAGCAGTTCCCTGCAGGATATTGAATAGAAATATTCTATGTACGGGCATTACGTTTTGGTTTGGTTGTTTTTTTTTTTTTTGAAGTGCAAGACCTGACAAATCAATCAAAACTGAATTCAGTGGAAAGATCTGCCTATTACATCAATAAGATCAAATGCTGATTGGAGTTATTCCGTTGTGTGTAGTGCAGTGGTTTGGCGTGAAAACCCCAGGCCGGCAGGGTCACACCTTCCTGTCAGCCAGCGGAACCGTCACCGAGAGTCACGCATGTGCGTGTGAGGGTAGAAGTGGGCTACGCTTAGCTGCAGCGAGCACGTTATCTCTTTGATCCAAAGCATTATGTTACTTCTTTTTAAAAACGATGTTAGTGTAAGGAAGACATCATGCCGTGAAGTGTCATGCTACAGAAAGCCAAATCATTAGAGATGTCTGCAGACCACTGCGAGACCCAAAATTCACATCGTAATTGTACTAAACTGCATGTTCCACCAAAAAAGCGTATGCCAATTAGAGTACTCAGCTCTTCACACAAAGAAAAACGCTACAGAACAACCCTTCCCAAAGGCTTTAAATGCGTAATAAGTAAACGTAAACCGAAAGAAGCACAGCCACCGTTACAGGGGTTTTAAAAGAATGAACCTTGGAAGTCAGAAACCTAACTACAACTCCCCGAAACTTCTACAAGCATATTTTAAACTGCATTCCTACCTTACACCCTAGCAATAATAACGCAAACTGTAAAACCTTTTGAAATTCAAACCCCTCAGGTGGCGGATGGGTCCATGTTGAAGGACATGCCTAGCAGGCCAAAGGCGCAACTGTCCATGAGACAGCAGGTGCATTCAAGAGCATCCAGCACGCCGACCCTACGGACTGTGCAAGAAACAACACCACTAGTTTAAATGGCTGCTGTAGGAAAACCAAAACAAGACAAAAATCCAAACAGGCAGGGGCAGGAGACAGACGGAGGCCTGGCAGGACGAGGCTGTCCCCAGGAACTCACTTGCACGGGTCCTGCAAAACACTGTGGCTATCTGCCCGCAGACCCTGGAATACTGACCTCAGTCATCTTCATGTTACAAAACCAACCTGCTTGACTCCTGAAATTTAACAGCTAACCTCCCTTTATCAACTATTCTTCTACTACACTCATATAGTGCACGAGGGCAAATCCATCTTCTAAGAAATAGTTTGTCCATTTTTCAGGGAATCTGCTGTTACCAAGCTGCACGTGATCACAACTGGTTCGTAACAGGTAAGTAAACGATTCATCCATCTATTGCCAGCACATCCTTCAGGTGATACGTAAGAAAATCCTTACAAGTGGGAGGAAAGGGCTTCTGTCTAAAAATCAACGTCAGCACAATCATTTCAGACTTGGGGAGGGTGACGGGGGTGGCTGGAGTTTCACTGGTGCACTTCATGCACTGAAGCGACTGCGTAGGGCCGCCATGTACACTGCCACGGGCAAGCGCCTGAGCTCCTGCCTATAACGATGGCAAGAGCAGCCCTGGAAGGAGCCAGGACACCCTGTGCAAGTGGCAGGCAGGAACACTGTCCCTCCTGAGCTTCACATCCACTTTCGGAACACGCAGTAAGAGCCGTACTCAGTTTAGTGAACAGCTCCTGCACAGACCACAAACTGACAATTTCTTTTCAAGAAAAAAACACTTGCCAAATGGTGAGATGATGCCAGACAGCTAAACTCCTCTTAGAAGGACATTTCACACACATGCCCCAAAACTGTAAAGAGCAATGTCCAATTCTGTACTCCCTACAAGCTCTTAGCTACAAGTAAATCAAGGAGACCCTGGGATATGCCGAGCCTTTCACCCCAGGGTTCCCCGCACTTCCCTCTTCTCCAGGCTGCCTCACAGAGCAGCTCCCAAACATTGTGTACCACCGACCACTCTTCAGCTTTTCTCACCGACCCCCACCAGTAACCAGCTACTGAGCACTTACCACAACCCCACAGATGTCTACAGTTGGGAAACGCCGGGTTGATAGCAAGGGGGATCCTGCCAGAAGAGAGGGCTGGAGAGGGGGTGAGGTGCAGTAGCAGGTAACAGAGCATGGAGGCTGAGACAACAGGTACCACAGGTACAAAGGTGTGAGGCTCTGGATGCGGAAGGCCAGTCAATGGATGATGTGGACAATGGTCCATCTCCAGCAAGCGTTGCCAAAGTCAGAAAGGTCTACCCCCCGTATCACGACCACCTCCATGAGGAGGAAAAGATGGGTTATGTTTGTAGGTGACTCCCTTTTGAGGGAAACAGAGGGTCCAATATGCCGGCCAGACCCTCCTCTTAGGGAAGTCTGCTGCCTCCCTAAGGTCCCAGTTAGGGCCATCACTAGGAAACATCCTAGCCTGGTACAGCCCTCAGACTATCACCCGTTGCTGCTATTCCATGTGGATGGCGATGAAGCCGCAACTCGTAGTCCAATGGGGAACAAAAGAAACTTCAGAGCTCATTAACAGAGCTTTAAACTGGGCTGGAGGGGGTAAGGAAACAATATCAGGCTTGCCCATGACAAGCTGTGGGATGAGACACCAAGGTTAGAGGGAAAGGGTGCCAGAAAGGGCCGGCAGCCTGTTGCTCTGAGACGTGCTAGCTACACTGCACCACACTTGAAGCCTTACAGAGATGAACCAGGGGCTCCTGAAGTAATAGTAGTCGAAAGGGAAACACCAGTGAAATACCTCAAGGAGTTAAGGGGCATTCCACCACGAAGGTGACACGGCCAACAGCCCAGGTGGAGTGCCTCTACACCAATGCACACAGCATGGGCAACAAACAGGAGTTGGAAGGCACCATGCTGCTGGAAAGCTACATCCTAGTTGCCATTACTGAAACTTGATGGGACAAACCCCATGGCTGGAGTGCGGCTATCAATGGCTACAGGCTCTTCAGAAGGGATGGGCAAGGAAGGAGAGGTGGAGACGTTGCCCTGAACATCAAGAAATGGATAGAGCGTGAAGAGCTGTCTCTGAAGAATAGCCACAAGCAGGGTGAAAACCTATGGGTAAGAATAAAAAACCAAGGCAACAAAGGGAAGTTTGTGGTTGGCATCTACCACAGACCACCCGATCAAGGGGAGCCTATTTATGAAGGCTTCTTAACTCCAGCTTCAGGAGGTATCATGCTCATAGGCTCTCATCCTGCTGGGGGACTTCAACCACCCTGACATCTGCTGGAAAAGTAGCACAGAGAGCTGTAGGCAATCCAGAAGACTCCTGAAGCACACTGAGGATAACTTTTTAAGAGTAATAGACAGCCCTACCAGAGGAGATGCAATACAGGACTGCAAGTAAGCTAAGTGGTGACATTCTCTGGAATGCTGTAGGGCCTTTGACATGGTCCCCCTCAACATCCTTCTCTCTAAGTTGGAGAGAGACGGATTTGATGGGTGGACTGTTCGGTGGATGAGGAACTGGTTGGATGGTCACATCCAGAGGGTAGTGGTCAATGACTCAATGTCCAGATGGAGATCGGTGACAAGTGGTGTTCCTCACAGGTCCGTACTGGGACCAGCACTGCTCAATATCTTCATCAATGACATAGTGGGATCAAGTGCACCCTCAGCAAGTTTGCTGACAACACCAAGCTGAGAGGTGCAGTCTGCCATCCAGAGGGACCTGGACAGGCTCCAGCAGGTTCAGGACAGCCACAAAAACAACCCAAGGGCTGGAGCCCCTCTGCTGTAAGGACAGGCTGAGAGAGTTGGGGGGGGTTCAGTCTGGAGAAGAAAAGGCTCCAGGGAGACCTTATTGTGGCCTTCCAGCACTTAAAGGGGGTTTGTAAGAAAGACGGGGACAAACTTTTTATCAGGGCCTGTGGCGATAGGACAAGGGGTAATGTTTTAAGCTAAAAGAGGGCAGATTTAGACTAGATACAAGGAAGAAATTTTTTACTCTGAGGGTGGCAAAACCCTGGCCCATGTTGCCCAGAGAGGTGGTGGATGCACCATCCCTGGAGGTGTTCAAGGCCAGGCTGGACTGGGCTCTGAGCAACCTGATCTCGTAGAAGATGTCCCTGCCCATGGCAGGGGGGTTGGACTAGATGGCCTTTAAAGGTCCCTTCCCACCCAAACCATTCTATGATCCCAGTTAATGGCACTGAGCTTTAATGTACAGCTTTCTCGGAAACAAACTCCCAGCAAAGCTAACAAAAGGAGCAACTAAAGCACATACAGTTCTGAACACCTGCACACATATTAGCGTGGTGAGCTGACAATCCTGAGGTTTATTTACACCGGGAAAACTTCAGAACTTCAAAAAAGCCATTAGCATCCAAGCCCCATTGCAAGGCACCTCACTGGGGAACATCACAGGACCAGTCTGCAATGTTTACCCAAGGAGAGGCATGTGGATCAGAATGGGAGTTTACCGGAGGAAAAGGCTAGGGCCACCAGAAACCTCAATGCCCTTTCAAACACCACATTTGCAAGACAAAAAAACCCACCCTTGTTACCTGGACTGTTTAGAAGCAGATATAACTGTTTGTGTATCTTTAACATCAACATTTATGTTGTGCTCGTATATGTTTACATTCTGTTGTATTTAGAAATTAGAATTTCAGAGCCCTCCCTGTATCTGTGATGCAGAAATGGAAGTATTTGCACTTTGAGAAAGGTTTGCAGATATCAATGAACATGTTGGCACATGGTCAAGAGATTGTGTTTGGACAACCTGGGGATTACAAAGTCCCCCCAGCTGCCTTTAACAAGCTTGCTGGTTTCACCTTTATTGACGCTTCCTTCCTGAACTATTTTCGAGAAGTCAGTCTTGATTTCTCTGAAATTTTCACACGGATTTGAAAAATGAAACATTAAAGTAGGACCACAGGAATAATTCACCAGACAATAATCTTCTTTATACTGAATGCCCTGTGCAGTCAGAGACATCTGGGCTGAACCACCAATGCCAACTATGGTGTCTACAAGCACAAATCAGTCTATCCCGAAACGGGAGTTCTCAAAGAAGAAAAGGCATCATTCAGCAATCGGGGGCCATGGTTGTGACTGGCGGTCCTTCTCCTGGTTCAGTGACAAAACAAAGGTAATGACCAAATGGGTAACAGGCTGTAGCAAAGTGTGGCAAGACTGCCCACCTGAGAATTGACAGATGAGCTCCCACAAGAGTCAGGTGCAGCAAGAATGATCAAGCATCGACACCAACTCCAAACTGCAAGCAGTACATCCTGTTTCTTGGTGTAGGCAAACTGCAGCTAGAAGTGTTGCAGGAAGGTAAGCACAGGTAATAGCTTTACTGGAGGGATAACTAGGTTAAATTGAACTGCCTTATAAAGGACAGACTGAATTATTTAAAATTCCTTTCTGGCCATATGTGCTGTAAATGGCTGATAAGTCACAGGAAGAATGTGCTACTTTTCGATCTCTTGACTTCCCTGCGCCAGAGCCCTTGTCTCCTGCTGAGCAAAGAGGAAAGGAATGCTTATTGTTACCGGGCAGCTGGGAAACCTCACTTCTGTCTCCACCTCTGGTGCTGGCGTGACAAATTACTTTGGGCTAGCCATTTAAGTTCATAACCCATCCTTTGAAACAGCCCTAATGTTTCCGTGGACATCTGGGAGGTGCTTCGGAAAATGGCGATGGTACATAGATCCCATCAGTGTCTGCTCGCAACACCACACGCTCCAAAACCAGAAAGGTCTGCCCAGGCAACCATGATGACGAAGGTCTGTGGTCATCTGGGAGATACAAATATTGTAGAAATGTTGTGAACAGACGTCCTGAAGAAATACTGCAGTTGGTGTCAAATGGTGAGCTCGTGTGCCATCAGCAGCGATCAGAGCTGCACGGGCTCGGGACCCACAAAGCTGTGGGAGCGCACCAGTGCCTTGGGGCACAGGGAGCCACACCAAAGTAACTGGAGGCCTTCTGGAACCCCCCCACACCTCATGCTCCTTCCAGGGATTCTCTTCCTAATGAAATTCTTCCTTTCATCAATAATTTCATAAAACCTTATATCCAAGTTAAATTCTCTATTTATACCCATTTTGCTCATTCATGGTTTTGGAACAATTCTAAAAGAATTCTAGCCCATACGTTTGCCAAAAATTGATAAATCCGGTTTCTGTTCAAAGGTCCACACTGAGCACCATGGAACAGACCCATCAAGGCTACACTTGGACCGCTAGCTTCACTCCTCCACCTTCCTCTTCACCTCTGGAGACCATCTCTGATATGCGCCCAGGGCATAATCTCCACCTTTCCTTTGCCTTGCTGTTCCCTGCCCTGCTGCTCCCAGGCACAGCATCCCTTCCCTGGGAATCCGCTGCCCTAAATACCGGTTACGAGACTTCTCCATATGCAGGATCTCACATATTGGCACTGAGGACCCTGTGAAAACCAAACCCATATTAACACCAGAAAGCCATTAGGTGACTGTGGAAGTCGCGGGTCTTTTCTTCACACAAAACTACACCAGGAACCTGCTGGGGGTGTACCTCTGCTTCTCAGCTGCAGCATGAGCCCATCCACGCTCTGGGCAGCGCCTGATCCAGTCAGAGCACAAAGGAGTCATAATTTAAACCTGGATTCACCAGCGAGGTCCAGAAACCCCAGTGGAGAATGTGAGAGAGGAGCGAGATATCACAGCTGCCAAACCACAGCAGCGAAGGGGGACCTGCTGCTCCTGCACCTCCTGGGGCTGAGGAGACAGTTTCTCATACAGCAGCTGTCAAAACCCTGCTCTGAAATGGCTCAGCAAGCTTTGCCTCAGCCTTGTCCGAGCTTGCATGGCTGGGGATAGCTCTGGGCACTCTCCATTTTCCCTGGGAGCTTCAAGAGCTCATGTGCATCCAAGGGCCCTTCTAGAGCACCAGGAGCAGGACACCGTCCCCTTACGCACACATGATATATATTGGGAGGCCCCCATCTTCTCCTCCACCCCCCTTTCACACTCTTTGCCAGTGGCTAGCAGAGCGAGAGGGGCAGAAGCCTTGCAGAAGAGCCCAATGGCCAGCACACCTACGCAGCGCACGGTGTCCCCATCTCCGCTCTTCTGGCACACCAGTGCCCTGTGCCAGGCTGCCGGGATGCCACAGCTGCTGCTCCAGCCGCGGGCTGAGGTGTCAATCCAGCATTTTCCGGCTGGCCAGAGCAGCAGACTTTGTCTCCCAGTCCCTTTGCAGGACACCCACTGGTGCGTTGTGATTGCTCAGCCTGAACACATTAACCCAGGAGCACTAAAAAGGCTTATCAGAACTGGGGCTAGAAGGAAAATGACTAAGAAGCTTTGGCAGGTGGGGTGAAACCTATCATTAATTTTAGTAGTGAATGATCTAAAATATATACACACGTCCTTTTTATAGAGGGACTGGGTTTCTCTAGTGCTGCTTTAAAAATGTCATGCTAGCTCCACCTAGCACATTGAATGCTTACGCTAGCACTGGTGAATCATTCAGGATTAAGTATGGTCACTTTTGTTCGGTTTGATCAACTGGTTATTTTTTGCAATTCAGACTAATGCTTCCATTTAATTCCTTTCACAGTCTCCCACGGGAAAAATATGGCCTACAGCTAATCTCTTAAGGGTACATTTACTAAGTATGCAAAAGATTTTACAAATAACTGAGGGGGACGGCAACACTTTGTTATGCATCACGTGTATTTTAAAAGTCCATTAGAGTCCTCCAGATTTATCATGATAGCAGAAAACCCAGATGGATATTTAATACAATTTAAAAGGACAATGCAGAAATCCAACTGAATGATCCGAAACTGCCCGGACAACAGAAGTGCTCAGGCCACCCCTTGCAAACGCTGCCTAATGACTCATACTTTGCAAGCTCTGCTGGTCCCAACTGGATCAATATTATCCCATTAAAAGTTTCTGTTCAGTAACTGCACAGTACAATCGCTAAAGCAGAATTCCTGGAATACTAATTCCAAAGGAAAGGCAATCGGACATCATACTTCTACTACAGCCTGCCTAAGTTTTTTGCAATTGGCTCTGCACTAAATTTAACAAAAGAAACTGGCGATCGCCAAACAGTATTTTTGACAACAGACAAAATAAAAACGGCTTTGGAGAAGGGACAAGCATTGAGGTAAGCCACACGCTTACCTACAGAAATCCAGGAGGGATTTCTAAGAGGACAACTTTCCTTCTAGCAGGGCTAGCTCCGTTAAAGGCAGGAAGACTTTCTGCGTGTTCTGCTTAGTCGTTCAGATGGAACGGATTCTTGCTGAGCATCCACATGTGAGTAAGCAAGAGATAAATCATTCAGGGGATATTTTCCAATGTCTTTGCCACATGTTTCAGAAAAAACTTCACTGTCATTCAAATGGCTGGTCCTACCGGCCAGACCGTGTCATCTAGGACACATTCTTTTTTGGCTTCTCTCTGAGGAAGTCAGAAAAGGCTGGCAAGATTCAAGGCATGGTATGAAGTTTCCATCATTTGCACACCCCTTCCGTGGGCTTGGGGCTTTGTCATTCAAGTGGGTTGTAGTTCAAGTCCGTGGGCTTTCTCATCAGAAGGATCATTCCTCTTTTTGCTCGCAGCTGTGGCATTTGAGGTGGGAGAAGCATGGCCCCAGGCAGGGGGCAGATAGAGCAGGGGCATCCAGAGAACAACCTGAGTCTCGCCAAACTCACGCTGCAGCCCTGGCTAGCACTCACTTCAAGCACTTCTGCTTAGAGGCCAAACCGAGGATCTAGGGACACAAAGATGTGTTGAGAAGTCCACAGGCAAGGGGGGAGTGATGGGCAGAAGTGACCTGGATTTGTGGAAAACGGGAGCTAACTTGGATGGCTCCGTAGCCTTTTGCCATTACAACAGCCATAGGGAGACACAGCATAGCAACAAAGACATTGCAGAAACATAACAGAAGTCATCACGCATCCCCAGTACAGGATATTACCCACAAAACCCAGACTGTTCTGTATATACACTATTAGTAATCAGATTTTTAAAGCTTTCATGTGAAAAAAACCCTAACCAAAGAGGGGAACCATTTTGAAGATTAGGCCTTCTCGCAGAGATGGGAAGAAGAGCCAATAGGGACCTTTGTCACAGCACTGAGTGATACCAAAAAGAGCCAGAGGTACACAGACCAGAGCAAACTCAACCTACAGGGATTTAAAAAGCGAGTCCCAGGCCTGAAAACTGTGCTACCCTTCCTATGTGGGAATCCTGTTCCTGTTTGAAAAAAGCACCGTCGCTGCTGCACACGCTTGGAGCAGAGCGAGCCCATATGCTTGGGTGGCTTCGGGCCCACACCGAGACACGTGCCAGTTCCACTAGGGCAGGAGGTGCTAAGTGAATCTGCATGCAGATGGGGAGGATGCAGAATGCAGCGAGCGCCAGCTCTTTGGCAGGATGCTGCTCGGCTGAGAGGGCGATGCCATGTTGGTAGCAGATGCTGCTAACACCTGTTGATGGGTACAGCACTCTCTTTTTAAAAGCAGTCAACCGTGGGAGGCAGGAAAGCATGGGGCTTGTAGGCACTCAGGGGACGGAAACAGATAATTGCTTTTCAGGTGCCAGCGGGCAGTAAACAAAAGAAAACATGTGTGGCAAGGTTACGGAGCCAGGCAGGAGGTGAGGGAATCCGCAGCAAACAGCAGCACTGGTCTTCCAGGAAAAGGAACACCAGTTTCTCCATGTGCTGCAGGACCCAGAGCGATGAACCTCATTGCTTCACGTGTTGCAGCAGCAAAGCACGTGCTGAGCACTTAAACCCTGATGAGTGTCAAAGGGAGCACAGAGACCCCTTTGCCTAAGCCGTGCTGTGGGCTGAAATGAAGACAGGCTGAGAGAGCTGGGGGGGTTCAGCCTGGAGAAGAGAAGGCTCCAGGGAGACCTTGGAGCCCCTTCCAGTCCCTGAAGGGGCTCCAGGAAGGATGGGAAGGGGCTGTTGGCAAGGGCACGTAGCGATGGGACGAGGGGCAATGGTTTTGAACTAGAGCAGGGTGGGTTTAGATGAGACATGAGGAAGAAGTTCTTTCCACTGAGGGTGGTGAGACACTGGCCCAGGTTGCCCAGAGAGGGGGTGGAGGCCCCATCCCTGGAGACATTCCAGGCCAGGCTGGATGAGGCTCTGAGCAACCTGCTCTAGTTGAAGATGTCCCTGCTGACTGCAGGGGGGTTGGACTAGATGGCCCTTAGAGGTCCCTTCCAACCCAACACATTCTGTGATTCTATGAAATGAGCTATGTGAAAAAAGAAGGATTAGGACTGCGTAGGCAATAAAGGGGAAGAAAGAACACTTCCCTTTCTGAATAACTCACCTGGGAGGCTGTATGCAAACTTCCTGAGACTACAATTTCTACCCAAATGTGTTGCCGCTGTTCCTGTAACACATGCATGTTCTGTTCTGGCTACCTCCTGTTCACTAGTCCTTCACGCCATTCCGCTGGCCCAGGACAGAAACCTCAGCCCGCTGCACCGGCTTGTGGTGCTCAGCCAAGCAGCTCTCTAGGTGTGAGCGAGCGGACTTGCACTAGACAAACCTGGAAGGCCACACCACCTTCAGCATTCCACTGGAGAGCTCTATTGACTCATGACTTCATTTTTCCACAGAATTTTTTTCCTTCATCCACACCCCTAGATAGGGAGCATCCCAGACATCAGTAGTACTTTAATACAACATAACTAAGAAAGCATCCACTTAGTTACTTGTACATGGGACAAAAGAGGATTTGCTTCTGGCACGAAGCAGATGTGGTGAATACATGCATTTTTACTTCTTTACACTGAGGTCTCCAAGAACATAAGAGTCATATTGGGCCATGACAAAAGTTCACCTAGTTTAGGCAGATGCCAAGGGCAGGGAAAGCAGATACACCCCCTCTTATACTCGACTGGCATCCAACCACTTTCAAGCCGGCAGCTAAGACAGATAGAATTTTTACACATTTCATAAACCTCATTGGATCTTGTCCCTTCTGAATCAACGTAAACTTCTGTGCTTGTGACACCTCTGGGCAAGGGCTCCCCAGGTTTGCTGTCCATTGCATGAAGATCACCAAACCCAGGGCTCGATGCCTTCAGTGTGTTGCTCTCGGAGCAGCACTGTGTCAGGGAGAAGCCATCGATCCCTGCCCATCCTCACTGATTTTATACTCCTCGACACTGCTTTTATACATCCCTCTCCATGCCATCTCTTTTCCCACACTTGTGACTCCAGACTAGTAGGATTCATTCGAGGAGTGTTAGCACTTCTTTTTCAGTATCACATTCTTAAATATCCCCTCTGCTCACTCTGCTTCAGAAACTCACTCTTTACTACCTTACATTAAAGGACTCTTATTTTTCTCAGTCTGGTTCAGTCACAGCCCTCGGATAAAGTGTTGAGGTAGGAAAGGAACCGCGGCTCCCAGAGAATAAAGCTCTCCTCTCCCAAAGCAGTGCCAAAAGGAAACTACAGACCTGGGCTGTGGCTCCAAAGGACTCCGGCAGCAAACAAGAGGCAGAGCTGGCCAGTCAGCTCTCTGGGTCAGGGCTGTCAGGACCCAGATCGCACTAGATAAAATAAAGCTTGAAACGAGTTTGTGTTAGGGCACGCTCACTGTGCACCTCAATTCCTTGCTTCCTGCTACACTCACGTCAATATACTCTCCCTCCACTGGCAATTTCTTTTTAAATCCCTACTCAGCGCTGCTGCGATAAAGGGAGCTTTCATTACAGATTCTCAATTATTACTCAAACACCCAGATTTCAGATAAGCGCATTCCTCTTTTCCCTCAAGATTCTATCAAACAGCATCCCAGCTAATTATCGTCTGCTGACCAAGTTTCAAACAGCAGCTTGTTTGACGCTACAGAAGCATAAAATCCAAGAAAAATAGTTCTCTGGAAATGCTATCCATTGCTGTTATCATTTTAAATGGGCTTAGTGCTTTCATTGAAACCATCCTGTGTGGGGGGGGGAGAGTGGGGGGGAAATTAAAATCCAGCCCTCGGGGAGAGACTAAATAGAAAAACTTTTAATATGCAAAGTTCAGGAAGCAACAACAGAAGAGAGGGTTTTGGAAGGAGCACCTCTGGCTGCCTGAACAATAGCTACTGTCAGTGCCCAGCTCCAGCGGCACAGGCAGCCAGCTGGCTGCATAATTTAACACACATCAGCTTATGCATCTTGATCTTATCACAACACTTTATAGAGGCTAATGGAAACGGCAGAATAGACTTTCTCGAGCTTATATAGGGCTTGCTTTGAAGTGCCGAGGTTTACACTGCATCCAGTCAATTACCTCTCCGATGGACTGAAATCTACTGTCAAAGGAAGCACAAAGTAAAATACATTTAATAAATGCATGGATGGAATGGAGATCAGCTGACTGGTCGGCCCTTCTTCTGTTAAATCGGTAGGCTTTGTAAAACCCGCAGAGCGACGAATCTAATGCTCGCAGAATTAATTTTTTAGAACTCCTTTCTTCCTAGGCTTGCTCCTTCTTCTAAAGCTTGCTACTGTAAAGACAACAGCACATTCTAGAAGCAAATAATAATGGTAGAAAATCACTATGCTATACATTTTTATTGCACAAGTTTGCTACAGAAAATTTTTGGTATTTTGCCATAACTAACACAGAACAGAAAAGTGCCCTTTGCCCACCTTTGGCTTTTGTCAATTAAAGCCAGAGAGGATTTCTTATTTATTTATTTATAATTTTTGAACTGTCTAGCCAAAAAAAAGTCAAGACACTGAAAATAACGCCATTGCACAGAAGCAGCGTTGGAATTTCGTATTTCCCAGACTGCTTGTTTGAACCAAGCCCCCGTCTGGCAGGATAGACATCGTGCCCAGAAAGTCGTTTTTCCCAGGGTGAGAACAATCCCTCGTACTCTAGCAGTTCTGACCTCACAATTTGCCCACACACAGGGAACTTGACTGCATAATTTGTAGAACATCTCAAGTTATGGATTCTTTTTCCCCCCAAAAGTTAATCCCTGTAAGAAAAATGGATCAATGTGAATCAGCTGAATATGAAGAAAACAGGGCTGTTGCTAAACATACCAGCTCCAAGCAAACCGCACTCACTGTCATAGCACATGATTATCACCGCGACTGTGCAGACGACAGTTATTTCCACTAAGATGTTGCAACCTTTTGCAAAGCACAGATAGATACTTCCACTTGGAATCACCAAGTCTAATATCTGCGTTTTTAGTGAGCTATACAACAGGGGACAGGTAAAAATAACATGATTAACGTCTTGCATTCTTTTTACAAGACTTATGTCCTTTCCTGTATCTTGGCCTCCACATATGCCATAAATCAATAAAAGGGAAGGGTAATAAAAGTAGAGACAGACAGAAAAGATGAAGGACTAGTATTCAAGTCCTCCCATGGAAGGCAGACAAACATCCATGGAAATGTGGGCAGATTTGTGTTAAGAGGAGGAGAATGGAACATGAAAACCATCAGCCAACCAAAACAATGGAAAAACCCCCCAAACAGACTGACATATGGATGGCCCTGGGAAACTGGCAGGGACCTCTCTGCAGGAGAATTGTCTGAGGAACAAGAGGTCTCAGGGCTTTTAAGTCAGAGCATCCAACCATGAGGTGCCAAAGCCTGTCAACATCCCAAACTAGCACAATGGTTGTAAAGGCAAAGAGGAACTAGGACAAACTGATAAACGTAGTAAAACCACCCTGAAAACACAAAAGCTATGAGATTAGCAAGCCAGACAATACTTTTTCCTCCATGCTGTCACGGTTGATTGTTTAAAGCCTGTCAGAAGCCCCTCTGGGAAACCCTTCGTAGATACACTGAGAGCAGCGAGAGAGCAGGGAATCAGTCAATATTTAATAACTTTATTACTCAGACGGTACCATATGAAATTAATAGACAATTACAATGACATTTGGGAAAAAAGTGCTTTTCTTTTGCCATAACAATCAAGTAGCCTGAAGTATTTTGAAAAGGTTTTCTCTTTTTAATATTTAAGAGGCCCACACCTGTGCTAAAGCTGTAGCAGAATCTTGAGGCCACTTCGACTACCAGAGAGTTTCCAGAAATACTTCCGTTGCCAACGCCGAAAGTTTTCTTTTTCCCCGTCTCACTTTCTTTTTCCAAGTCATGAGATAATGTGCAACGGCACTGAAATCATTAGCACCACCCACCGCGCAGATCCGCCTGGCGCCGCTCGCTTGCTCCCCGAGACAGACAGACGGAGGCTGTATCTGGCCAGCGGGGACCGGGCCCGCAGAGCACCAACGGCCTCCGCCGCGCAGGCTGCGCCAAGCTTCTCTCCCAAGGAAGACAGACAATGTCAAAAAGGAAGCCCAGGAGCGCATTTGGGTTTAGCTCCTACATCACAGTAGCGAAACTACCGTTGGAAAGCTGCACGCGTAGCGGGAAGTTCACAGTTTTGAAAGAATGAAGGAACATGAAAAAAAAAACCCTAGAAACAGCCAAAAAGCATTTGAGAGACTATGCTTCAGAGCGAGACACCCGGAGAGCTTCTTACAGAAAAACCAATACCGAGCAGTGACTCGTAGAAGTGCACGAACAACCTTCTTAGAAAACATGCACGTGTCTAACTACCGACATAGACAGCGTCCGTAATTCAGCAGGGAAAGCAAAGGGGAAAAAAAAAGGTGGCACAAAATTGAAATTACCGAGCCTGGCATTAAATTCTACCAAATCGATACACTCCCAGTGCTCTCACATAGCACGTGTCTCCTGGAAGACTGGGAGCACTTCTTTCATTGCTCTTCTGAATCTGTCTTCCTCCAGCCAACTCTCTTCTTACCTTCAGAAGGTAAGTATTTTATATCTTCTCTCCTCACGCACCAGGCTCTGAATTGCAATATAAATTTAGTTCTCCCGAAGAGCTGGTAATTCACCTGCCTTTGCTTGCCCCTTTCATCCTCCAAGGAGGGAAGCCGAGCAGTGGCACTCTCAGAAGTTCATTTGATTGGCAAATGCCTGAGGTTTTCTACTGATCTTTAAATGCACTTTGAATCTAATAAAAGCTTCAACACCAGTACTGGAATATTTCATACACTGCCGTTTTACTTCATTTCTTATTTATCTGACTACTGACAAACAAGAGAATATTCCATGAAAGCTAATACAGCCCTAAACGAGATAAGAACCGTTCTCAAAATATTCTGTACGTGCGTGCACATGAGTCCACATATCCTACTGTTTAATTCTCAATGAAGATGTTTGCTTTGTTTTAAATACTCTGACTGAAGGCATTCTGCTGCAGAAACATCTCCATAAATATACCCAGGAGGAAATTTGACATATACAATATAATCCCTTTGCTATCTAAACATGACCCTGCATCGAAATCGTCTAGTTGCATTAAAAAAAGCCCTACAAGAAACATACACACAAAAATCAAATCAGATTCTTTTTGCACACTGCTTAGTATTTCTTAAATTTGCATTTTTTACTGTGCGTGTATAGACCACAAGATCATCCCGAAGTGATGTTATACTTCTGCCCAAAAAGCCCAAACCAACCCTGCCACCAAAGCCCGCACAGCTCCCCAGAGAAGCCAGGCGTACAGGAGGGAGATGCGAAAAGCAATTCTTTCATTCTGCTCTGCTCACGGAAGGCATCAAACAGGCCACCCAAAGCTCAAGAAGAACCAGGAGCAATGGAAAAGAGTGCAGAGGAAACAGCCAGAAAAGTAAAAAATTTAACTTGTTGGGAAGACTGGAAAGGGTGGGTGGCCGCACGGGGGGAGAAGGGGACTGGGGAGAGGAGGTGCTGCAGCGGCCTCGTTTGCTACAGAGAGCGCACAATAGCCAGGTTGGAAGGCACCGCTCCGAGGGATGTGGGCTGCTCCCTGACCCAGGGACACCTCTGTTCTTCCAGAGCTGTTTGCTTAACTTGACCTTTGCCAACGAAGGCTGTAAATTTCCCTGAGCAATAAATTCTGATGCTTTACTACTGCTCCCTTAGGAGGCTTCTTCCTAGCAGCCGACCTCCATCTCCCTTGTCACAACTGAAGAGCTCTCTATAAGGAAGGCAGAGAGGGCAGTACCCTCCTCTTCAGAGCAGCAGCATCACCACACCACCTGTTTTCAGGTCCTGATGCCAAACTAGCCCAGTTTGTTCAGTTCTCCCTGACAGTCATACTTCCTAATCATCAACCAGTTCATGTTACTCCCTGCCAGACCCCTTCCAGTTTGCTCCCAACCCTCTTGAAGCACAGTACACACAGCTGGAGGGTATCTGTTATCCTCTGGGCTACTTTTCCATTTATCCTCCCAGCGCAGCGTTTGCCTGTTTCCAAGCAGCGAGGCACCCGGGCTCCCATGCAGCTGTCGCCCATCTGCTCGTCCCACCCCGACCCTGCCGCTGCCGCCCCACCGGCCGCTCTCCAGCCTGGGCGCAGCCGGTGGTTGCTGCCCGGCGTAGCGGGGGGGCATCCTGCTAAACTGCATCCCTGCGTCTCAGACCACGTTTGCAATGTCTCACGATTTCTGGTACTATTCTCCAGCGCACACACATCCCTCCCAAATGGCTCATCTGTGTATTTGGAAGAATAAAAGATCAGGTCAGATATTAAGATCTTTCAGACTAATTATAATGAAGCACAGTCAGGGATCCTGGGGAACCTCCATCCTGGAGGTCCTTAGGAAAAGGCTAGTGAAACTTGCGTTTGAAAGACTATAGTTACACGTGACCCTGCTTGGGGTGGATAGATGACTGGTGGAGAACCTTTTGGACATACTTCATGGGGACATGTGTAATGACAGGACACGGGGTAACGGCCTCAAACTGGAAAAGGGGAGATTTAGATTGGATATCAGGAAGAAATTCTTGGCTGTGAGGGGGGTGAGCCCCTGGCCCAGGTTGCTCAGAGAAGCTGTGGCTGCCCCATCCCTGGAGGGGTTCAAGGCCAGGCTGGACGGGGCTTGGAGCAACCTGGGCTGGTGGGAGGTGTCCCTGCCCAGGGACAGGGGGTTGGAATGAGATGATCTTTAAGGTCCATTCCAACCCAAATCATTCTGTGATTCTGTGACATGAAAGCAAGGACTCTTCCTCCACTCGCACATTCATTTCACATCTTGGCGCTGTGTCAGTGACAACCTGCTGTGTCCAGCAGTGACAGCTGTCAGCAGCAAAGGCTCCAAGCGCCAGTGGATCTGGAAGAAGCCTGTGGATGGAGCGAGAGTCCTTGCTTTCATGCTCTAAAGGCCCCCATTTTTCTCCAAAAGTGACATCGGTTCCCAGGGGAGCAGGGGAGTGAGGAGGCTGGGTGCTGTTCCCAGGGACCACTCGACCATCTCCGCATGTGCAGAGCCCTTGTGCTTCCACATCGTTTGAGCACTGGCTCCCCGCTCCTCACCCTGCTCCTGTTCTTCCAGGTCTCAGCCAGAATTTAGCTTCTTTTCCCAGAAACCCCTCATTCCTGCAGATTGATGGGTTTTGTCTTGATCCCTAATCCCCGCAAATTTACTCCTCTCTTCCAGAGGAAGGCTCATGCTTCACTCTTAATCCAAGGCTGCAACTAACAAAAGCCATAGAAAACCCTTTGACCTGCTGGAAGCATCGCCTATTGATTTAACATTTTGTTCACTGCTACCAACTAATAAAAGGATGAAACCAAGCCACTGTATCACAAACCTTCACCAGCGGCTCAGGGAAAATCAGATCCCTTTTGGATCAACAGAAGCATGAAGACTCAGGCAGACTCCCATTTCCTGCCTGTGCTGAATTGCAGGCAGCACCTCAAATCCCCCCCCCCGCCTTCACTGGTTTTCAGCCCTCATCCCACTCCCATCACGTGGCCAACTGCACTCAGAACAGGGCTAATGACAGATGCGGTGATTAAAAGGCTTTGAGTCATCTATCAGTAAGTGCATGAGTATCAGGGTATGTCAGTAAACTTATAAACAGAAGAGCTGAACGACAATCTGAATTACGGCACATGATCTCCAAATTCAGCCCTGAAGTTTTAAAATAGCCTCCTTGTCACCCTTGAACACCAAACAGCCATTCCCGAAGCTGGATATAAATTAATCAACAAATCTCTGCTCCTGCCTTGTCCTAATTGATGCGTTACCTTGAGTTGTCACATCCCATCACACATGAGGTGACACAGGACGACACGAATAACATACCCCACTTTGATGTGAATTAATTCCTCGGATTAGCTTTGGGGAAGAACAGGAAAGCAAAAATGTACTGAGCAGTAGTTAACCTGAATCATTGCTAGATTATTATTATTATTACACAAGCTTACTTCCCCTCTCATTGAAGAGAAACAAAAAAGCCAGAGTTAAAAGGAAATTTGTTTCCTCACAAAAAGCATTTAGGGAAGCTTCCACGGGCCTTTCTTTCCAAATCCTACAAAAAATAAAAGGGTCACTTCAGCATCGGTTAGCATTGAGCTATTGGACACCGGATACTAACAGATGGTCTTCGTATTTCTTTTGAGAAACGAAGGACATGAGGAAGAAAGAACCTTCTTTGCTGGCTTGTTCTTTGACTAAGCAGACTTGCCCCGCTCCCCCATTGTTCTACAAATGGGACATCCACAGATACCGGAATCTGGGCATTAAATCAAAGAGCAAAAAAAAGTTAATTAAATCTCTTGTTAATTACAATCTGAGCTAGCGAGCTTCCTGCTCCCTGCTGGGGAGGAGGAGGACTAGCACGTAGAGAACCACAGCTTCCCGAGGCCTGCTCCCCCCAGCCAGCGGTCTGCCAGAGCACCCCAGGGGATGGTGAGAGCAGGGTACAATCCTGTCTCTCCGAGCACATGCATAACCCCTCACTTTTCTAAGAGCAAACGCTAGACAAATTCCCTTGTAGGTCTCTGGACTGTGCTTCACCCTCATTTCCATCCTCTGTGTTCCCACCAGGGTTCGTGGGACCACATGCAGATTAACCAAGGAAGGAATCCAACCCGCTGCTTTTATTTTTACCCGTTATGCTTTCACCAGAGCTGGGTGAGTGAGAAACCATCTGCTTCCTTGGGATGAAGAGGCAAGAGAGGGAGCTACAGTTTCCAGAGGAGTGTATCTTTCAAGACACAGCATCTGTCCTTTCTGTTCCTTCAGATTTATAGGGATTTTGGTTTGGGCCAAATTCACTGCTCCATTAGAAATGAGAGGTACCTAACGTGACACCGTACCCAGAATGAATTTGGCACAGTGACTTCGGCACATTCGTTCTCAGGGGCAATATTTCAGAGCACTTGATCCGTGCTGCATAGTAGGCAAATTTACACCGATACGGTCGGCGACTTTCTAGTTTCATTTATACTCAGACCATCCTGTTGCCTGCTATTACCGTACAGGTTTTAGCTGAAGCTATTTAGTTTGAAGGATTAGATAACAAGAACATGTAACTTCCATAATGAGAAATAAGTTCTGTTAGGATTTTGCACAGGAACATTATTAGTGCAGCAGAGAATCTCTGGACATCCAATTTGATAATCCCTCGCGATTGAAGGCAGCAGGAGAAGCAGCATCTGATTTAGAGACAATTAACTTTTGACTGAGAGAGAATGATGTCAGGGGAGCAGTCAGAACTAAAACTTAATCTTTCCGATATATATGAATTTCAAGAATTTTTCAGCTTGAAAATTGTTGTCGCTGTTATAAAAAAGGGTTCCAGGCAGATGTATGAGACTGTCAGATTTCCCATATCACAAATATAGTCGCTGCAAATGCAGTTCAAATAACAACCTTATCTCCTCACTTTCCAGATAGTTGCCAAAATTCAAAGTCATCTTTTTAAAGCTTCCTTGAGATCTTCCTCAACTTCATCGCTGAAAATGATCTCAGAAAGCCTAATGAACAAACTGACTCGCTCTCTCTTTCTTCTCTTCACTTAGAACAGATCTTTGGCTTATTTGTGTGGGAATCAATGCCCAGATTTAGTCATAATTGTGATTCGTATTAATATTTGACCTTTGCAGAGGAATGTGTATTATCCTCAACACTGATCCACCCAAATTCTGAAATCCTCATTCTTCCTGACGTGATGCCAGGAACGGCATGAACAGTAACCTTGTTTGGGAACCACAGAGCTGGGCTGATGGAGGTGGTGGTCAGGGCTGTCCACCTGCTGCTGGCGCAGGTGGCCTGGATGTCTCCCTCACCCTGCTTCCCTTGCAGCCAGAAGGTCTGCAAGGTTCCTGGACAGGAACCTAGCTCTGCCCTAGCTAACGTCAAAAAATCATTTCTCCTTAATGACTACTTACTCCGTGCTAAGATTCACACTTACTCTGAAGAATTTAGCGCTTGGCACCCTGATATACTGTTCTAAGGTAGGTTCCTGTCCAGCTTCTCTAAAAATTGGTGGCTTCTACCAACATTTTTTGTATGAGTCTAAGGATAAAACCATTATCTGGTAATGCTGCAGATGGGCTCAGCCACGCAACATGGTTGGCAGCTTCACAGCAATCCCTACCTTTTCAGGGAAGCAAAACTGAAAGCGGTATTCAAAGAGCTTGACCTCCCAGGCCAAGGACTCGATTTTGCCCAGGAAACCCCAACTCTGCATTAATCTGGATTCCACTCAGTGCAAAGCTGCCAACACAGAAACTGCGACCAATGTGCCCCTGCACAACAAACTCCAACGTCAAAGTCGGCCAATCTACACTAGGTCTGCAACAGGTTTACAGCAAACAGCATGCCCAGTCCTACACCCTGCTGTCACTGAGGTTTTCGGTGACGAACATTGCTTTGGACCCCCGCAGGTACCAGCAGTAACCTGGCCCGGTGGCGACGCTGAACCATAGTGAGTGTTAGGGATCCACCTGGTATCAGTAGTAGGGCGCACACCAGAGCCCGCTGCAGCGCACGGCCAAGGACCATTAAGCACCATCCCCACTGCCCCCTCCTTCAAGGCTTTCAGGAAATCAAAGACAGGACAAGACTGCACAGAGCTTCCAAAATACAAGAAATTGGGCCGAGGCTCAGCAGCTGAACATCCGCCACAGACGTCCAAAATGAACAACACATCGCCAACGAAGGCACCAGAAATAAATCGCAAGAGACACGGTGCAGTGAAACAAGAACGAGAGATGAGCAGAAGGGAGATTTGTTGCGATAGAGGCAAAATGTGTGCAGCTTGGGAGCAGATTTCAGACCCAGGCAGTCTCATCTAGGCAGAGGATTTAACCCAAGCGTATTAGCAAGTAACAATCTTAATTTGAGTCCTTTGAGCAAGTGATAATGTTGACATCAGCTAATCTGTGCCACTACCAGCTCTCTGCTTCCTAAGCTAAGGCAGAAAGACCACCAACTACAGCAACACTTTCCACATTCTTGGACCAAACTGCAGGCAAAATTCAGATGTCAACACATGTCCAGTGCTGGCTGAGACCTCCTTTGGTATTCAAGCCACCTGCACAGGGCTTGCAGGGAATGGGACTTCTAGGAGATCTACAGCCTTTCCAAGCAACCGCTGGAAGCCACGACACCCGCCAGGACTAAAACCTGTTAGTTTAGAGTCCCACCCTAAATGTCTGGGTCATCTTTATCCAGAGCTACCATAATTTTTAGAAAGATATTTTGCCAATAAGATTTTCTATACTTGCTTAAAAATTTGCTTAGCAGGTGTTTTATGTAAATCTGCTGTGAAGCACTGGTATTCCAGTCCTCTTGGCTTGGACACGCCTCTGGAGTGAAGTCCTTGCCACGCTGTCTGCCGTCTCATTACTTAAGTCCATTTATTGCTAAGGGGATAAGTACTGACTTTGCCTTTTGTGAGGAGTGATGGAAAGAATATAGATCCGCAACGGCCAAGAGAGGGATTCGTCTTCCTGCAAGGAAGGCAGTGAGTAGCACTCCTTAACAATTGTAGGACACAGCAACCTGGAAACTACAAATCCGTGTTAAATTGGGCTCCAACAGAAGCATATTTGTGATGCAGTGGCAGCTAGACTTTGCAGAATTATTTCATAAAAACACCACCTAGCTGAATTTTCAGTATACTTATTCCCATCATTCATTAACATACCTGCTGGCTAAAAATGACAAGGGACTTCCAGCGTGGCTAATATGTTCTCTGTTATGGAAGAATCAAGAATTACTATATTCACTTTTGAAATACATTATCTATCATGGCCGGTGCACAGCTGTCTGTGTTCCTAACTCACTGGTAATTAACGTCACTGGGAAGTAACATTAATCCCCCATACTGACAGAAAACAGGGAGCAAGTCTCCTGGAATTTATGCCCTTCCCCGGCTAAGGAGGGGGAGGTTTTGGGTTTGAATTGATTCAAGGGAGCTGAGACAATAACAGGACCTGGTGAGGTGATTCTCTCATGTCTGGATCAAGAAATGAGAAACAGAAGTCCAAAGCAGACCTGCAAAGACATTAAATTTGCCCATTCTCAGTGGAGATATGGATGGCACCTAAATATACCTGTGAACTGCACATTGGTTCTGAGACCTGTGCCTCCTAAATGGGTTTGTCTGGAATAAAGAGCGTTGCTTTATCAGGATGGGCTTGTCCCTGCCTAACTGCATCATTGCCCCTACAGCAGGGCGGCACGGCCATCGGCGCAGAGATGACTGCAGTAACACCAGGAGTCTCCATATCTTAAGGCACAGGAGAGAAAGAGTTGCTGGAAAGAGTTCACCCAATGAGAAGTGGTGCTGGAAGGTCTGAGAGTGATGATTTGAGGCGAGTCAGCAAGAAGTTCAAAGCTAGGGAACTGCAACACCTTCAATCAGAAACACGGCAAACCTGCCTCAGAACCACTTCGTCCCGTTACCTGTCGGCATGCAAGAAAGAGAGAGAAGGCTTTACAGCTTTCTGGAACCCAGAGAATTTTCACTGCATCTGACAACACTGTTTACTAATGATTAATAATTATTTAGTTTTAGAAACACTAAACAATTTGAATAGTTTTGCCCTAAAGTAGTTCCAGATCTCATAATCTCCCAAAGACCCTCCGGTTGCTTGGATTCTCATAAAGCATATTGTTCCTACAAAGTAATGTTGGTTTACCACGCACAGGAAGCCACATCACGTTTTCAGGCCTCCCTGCAAGCATCAGCTTGAAAATAACTCCAGGAGAACCCTCTGCAGTTCCGATTTTAGAAGCCTGAGCTCCACACGAGGGAGCGTCCCGCCGTTCAGCTGTAGACCCGCTTGCCAGCCACGAGCTCAGCAGGCGTCAGACCCACCAACGCCCTCCAGGGCCGAGCAATGCACCAAGATGTACTGTACGGACTCATTCCACCTTTGCCTGCAATAAAGGCCGTCATCTTGTTTCTGTCAGTAGAATTTACATAGTAGATCAGCAACAAGGGAAGTCATGAGATGAATTTCCCAGCCTCAACATAGTGATGCTTCTCGAGACCTTCCAACATCAGACTTGCACAAATAAATGGTCAAGCTGAGCCCAAAGAGAACGCTCCGTGTGTACTGTACTCCCTCTGTGTCACTAAGGGCTTGATTGTAGGGCAATCAGTTTGGCACAGACACACAAACTGGCTTCCTACGCGCCGCCCAAAGTGGACCCACCAGGAGTTAACCCTCTCCACGTTTGAAAATGAACTATGGGGTGAATGCAGTATAAGTTTCCATCTCTGCCTCCCAGTGTCTTGTATCATTTTGTCTCCAAATTCTTACCTCTCCAGACCCTAGCTAAGAAATAGGCTTTTCCATTCCATTCTATTGATTTCTGAATTTCAAATTAATACATTTGAAAACCTTACATCTCCAACAGTGATTACAAAGGAGGACGTACGTTGCCCACCGATTCTGAATTGGCCCTCCAATGCACCTGCATGTTTTTGCGTCTACAGTCAGGAGACATTAAAAGAGGCACCTAAAAGATAAAGCTAAGAAAAAGATCTGACCTCACTGCTTCTAGGTAGTCAGAGTGCAAATCACCATGGAAATCGAGGCGGCGGATTCGGAAGTGCGCTAGCTGAGTGGATGCAGAACAGCCCACAGTGACAAAGACGTTCTCCTGAGGACTGTGCGATTTGTACCTTAAGAGTTTTAGTTTTTACAGCTGTAGACGATACTGTGAGTGTTTTTAAAACCCCATTCCCTACTGTCATCTCTCCTTTCCCTGTTACAAACAGGAGCAAGAAATTCTGGAGGATCTCATCTTCGGAAATGAGCCAGGTCTCAGGGAAGCAGAGGCTGGTGTTCAAAAACAAGACAGACATCCAGCTGCGTTTAGAGAGGGGCTTCTACTGAGAGCGTTTACCATATAATTAACTTTGGATTCAATAAGCGGAAGAGCAATTTATGTTAAACTTCTACTCTGATCCAAGAAGTCAGGCACACCGAGGCTGCTCTCCAAGACAGCACAACCCCCAGTGAAACCACGTCCAGCTGAACGCATTTGCTGTGTGCATACGGCACTGCCCAAGAGGGCCAGAACCCGAATCCCTCTAGCTGTAGAGACTGAAGCCTAAATACGAATGACCATGGCTGAGCGTTTAGAGGAATTCTCAGGCTGGTCCTAGTGTAGGAGTATCAGGACCCTGCAGAGATGCAGAAAAAGGACTGCCTTTCTCCACTGGCTGGTGGTTTTTTCTTCTGGCCTTCAGGGATTATATCAGAAGGCTCACTGAGCAGGATACAAAGAGAAACTTCTCCTTTATACAATGAACTGCTGTCATAGTTTAAAAAAAAACCTAACTTGATCAGCAGAGGCACAATTTTCTATAAGTTGAGTTCAGCTCTTAACGGGTTTTTTTTAATTATATTCAGAGGACTCTTCATAGTGTGAGAAATAAAATATTTCTAAAGGATTCCCTTCTCTCTAAAGTTAAGGTTGGCAGTAAGGGAAAGGACACCAGAGGACAGGTTTTCAGAGCACATTTTTCAGGATTCTGCTCAAATTCCAAGCTACGCCTACCTCCCAACACAGGGACTTCACACTGAATCATGTTTGTTCATAAAATGCATGTGTAATTCTGAAAAATTAAGAATAAAACAATCCTTTATTCTTAATCAAAGATACTTGGGTGTGAACAGGTATATTTAATGTCCCAAATGGATTTAAGTGTGCCTAGCTCTCTTCCAAAAAACAGCTCTGACATCTTCTGTTTGTCAACTCTCGATACTAATACATGGAGAATTCTCTTAAGACTATGCTTTAAAAATAAATAAATTAATAAAAAAGCCTTGACCATTCCTCTATATATTTATTTATTAAGTAATTAACAGAGAAGCGAAAAGCTCGTTGATCATCTACCAGTTGACAGTTTGTGGTGGCGTCAAAACAATGTTTTTCTTAAAACTGAAACATGGGCCAAATCCAAGCATGGGATCGCTGTGAAGCGAACAGAACTACTTGAAAGATGGACATCAAACCGCTTGTTCAGTATACAAGGTTTTGTATCACAGCTTGGTCCGCAACTGGGAAGGAAGTTGAGAAAACAGTGGATGTAATTCACAATTGGAGCAAAAGAGTATTGTGCCTCACGGACCCCTTCCCAGTAAGTGTAATCAAAACGACACCTTTGGGTTTTAGCTATCCAGAACAGCCGACAGGCTGGAGACCAGCGCACGGTAGGTTTTGAATAACTGGCAGAGATTATGCTACTTCTCTTCAAAAAGCAAACCAAACAAAACCTCCCATACACACAAGGAAATCTAATGCACAGATGTTTAAAAAACATAAGCTTCTCCACTTGCTCTCACCTGTACTTCTTCCCCAAATACAACCGCGGAGACTGAGAAAAGAGGTCTGCAAGAAGTCTGCCTTAAAAAAAAAAAGTATCTTTTTTTTTTTTCCTGCAAATCCTACTAGTTCTTGTGATAATGGCTTATGTGAAATCAGAGAGGCAAGAATTGCTGAGAAAAACACCTCTGATGGTTTCAATTCTCTGTCTCTTTCCCAGATCTCTCATTATCTGGAAGACCCAAACCCCACAGTCTCTCAGAGTAAAGAATTGCGAGCAAATATTTCCTTTTCTTCCTTTTACAAAAGGCAATGGTTCCCAGCTACCTCACTTTATTCTTTGCAAAGATCTCATAGGTCCTCCTTTTCTCAGAGGCTCCCCAAAGCTAGATAAAATCAAAACGCAGGGGATTTTTGAGGATGCAATACAGCTGAAGGAGCACTTCTTCTGTGAAGACCAGAATAGGACTGCAACCGGCTCAACAATAGAAAAAGGCATCCATTTCCTCTGGCTTTTGGCCATTTTCAAGGAAGAAAAACCAAAACCAGAGGAAAATTTAATGCCACACTGAAGAGTAACTGTTAGCAAGTCTATGACTTCTCTGCGAGAAATTGCTGTTGCAAGACTTAGCAAATAACAAGGAGTTTCACGAGGGGGGCTAAAAGTTGAGCCAGGCAGAGCAGCACCTGGCACGCCAGCAGAGCGGAGGGAGCAGACACATCAGCAGAGCCGAGCACGGTACCAAACACACCTCCTCTTGCTGCCCAGGGCGCTCCCTGATGGCACACCAAGCCGAGACGGAGCCACGCAGCAGCAGCTACAGTAGCCCCCAGGTACCCCATGAAGCTCCCAGGCTCCTTCTTGCACAAATACAGGGTTAATCAATAAGTTTGAACAATCACAGCTCGTAGGCCTGCACCTCTGGCAGGCTGGACAATCATAAAAAATGTTGACAGTTTTGTTTCAGTTTTATAGACAACTAAAACCACTGACCCTCTGTGGTGCTGTTTACATAATGTAAGAGCCTTATTTCTGTTCAAAATGGCATTTCTAGCAGAAGTTACTTCCATTACCAGGAATCCTTGGCACCAAAACATGCTCTTCTAGAATACCTCACTTCAGAGAGTCCTTTAACAGCATTATAAATAGACCCACCGCTCTCAGGAACCATGTGAGAAGCAATTCAGGCAATGGGAAATATATTCTTATTAGCTAATCTACATTAATTTTATGCCAATAGTGAGACACTTATTAGCAACTGGTCAAAATACAGCGCTACACAGATCCTGACTGCAACTTCCCAAGGTATGTTTTCTTTCACAAGTATATCATTGCGCATAGTAAAGCTCACTTCATTTGCATGCGTTAATACCTTCATCTCAGTAATTAGGTAATAGGAAGAATGCATGACTGGATAGAAAACTGCATCCATCCATTTTAGGGTTTGTGCTTTCTTTCCTTTTCCCTTGTAGGTAAAGGGTCTGACATCTGTTGTTTTGCCCAGCTAAAGTTTCTTTCTCCCTTGAAATTTGGCAGCCCCGCTCTAACATTCATCCAATTAGGAGAAAAAGGGCTTTTTCTATCACACTCGTGTGATTCACCCAGGAATCGCCGAGGCACCGCAGCTTGGCTTCTGGAAAGGAAGTCCTCAGATCACAACGCTGGAAAGGCAGCGACCCCCCGGCGGTGTGCAGCATTCTCCGCTCAGCACATAGCCTTATCTGACAAGCGCTGCTCGGAGGAGCCTGTCCTCCTTTTACCCTTTGAGGAGAACTCTCCCATTAATCTATTTTTACTGATCATCATGAAAAGCGAACAGTCTTTCCTGAAACGTTTAGCTGGGTAGCAGCACCAGCCCGAGCGAACAGGATGGAGATTGCTCATACAAAATAGTCTTGTAATTATTGTCTTTGATAGTCAGCAGTGAATACGAGAGCTGTTCTCATTTTAAACTAATTAACCATGAAAAGATGTCAGGCTCTTATTATCAATCTCAATCACTCAGCAGTAGCAATACTTGCAGATAAGGTCAGAATGTACTTCCATTGTCTCCAAAGACAAAAGCGTGCTATGGCATGGACCAGAGGAGACATCCCTGCAGAACCGATTCCCAAGTTCAGCTTGCCTGGGTGCCATCGCTGGCAGAACAGCAATGGCAGCAGTAGCCACCCCTGGCTCTAGGACAAGTTTCACGTGCTGGCAAAGAACTGCAGCTTTCTGGGATACTTATGCAGATTTTCAAATAACCTACAGCCCCTGAGAAGTTTGGAAACTCCCTGTCTGAAGGAAAACTAGGATGCTCCTCCCTTGAAACGAGCATGCGGTGGTCACATCCTTCCGCTTATGGCATGGGCAGGAAAGTTCTGACTGTTCCGTAACACTCCCAGATACCTACTCTGGATTTGCCCTGGCCTTTCTCTGCTGCAAGCAGAGAGCCATGAATTAGCTTTACGCACAGGCAAGAGATGCCTGAGCAGATTTCTGGGCTGTGGCCATCTGAATCCACAGTATCCCAGAGCCATAGATGCCTGAGGACCCCATACCTTCAAAATCCCGGGTGCGGAAGCCCGGGAAAAGATAAAACTGGGACTGACAGGACACTGGCACCAGGAAAAACAGTCACCACGCCAAGCGGATTTTATGGCACACCATAAAGGCAAGCCAAAACAGCAGTAGGCTGAAAAGTTAGAGGTTGGATTCCCATGCAGTGGTGTAACCCTGAGCACTGCCAGGTCCCCATAGACAGCTTCTGCCTCCTGTTTCTCTGGACACGGACCTCTGCTGCCTACGGATTTGCCAGTACAGGGTTATTTGCATACAGAACAAGAAGTTTCCCTGCTGTTCAAAAGGATTTTCCCTACTGTCCCAAAGCACAACAACTGGTAGTTTGTTGGTTTCAACAGAAGTGCAAGAATATTAATCCAGTTGTAACATTTACTCTGGTTTATAAATTAAGGGAACGTCATACCCAGCAGGTACGTATACAAAACTGGAAAGACTCTCCTAACCAATTCACACAACTGAACTTTTTAAAAACTTCTCCAAGATATATTATCACACCTCTGTCTCACCATATCCAAAAATAAATAAGCAGTGAACACTTCTTATTTCGTGCTCTAAGGAAATGCCAGAGAAAGTAGATGAGGTTTACTGACTCTTCATTGTGACTGGGGTTGTTATTAAAGCCACATGCTCTATGAAGAACTGTTTTATGGAAAAGGTCAAGTAGATTGAACTTTGTTTTGTGAGGTGTACTAAATAATCCCATGCATCTCACAGCTTGGATCCCTTGGTACAAATAGTTTAAAAGGAGCAAGTTATTTTATTAGGATTGCCTGGTGACCTACAAATCACTGCATTTCAAGTGTCGGTTTGCCGTGCGGTCCCCTCCCTTTCTTAAATGATGCTGGAATCTTGTTCTCATGGTAGAACGGAAGCTGGAAAACCCACCCAAAGCAAACACTATAGATCTTATTTGGCAGTTTTTATAGCAGCAGTTTCATATCGAGACAAGATGCTAGATGGTGATGCAAGTGTTCTGCTGTACATGCAGTCCCCAGGACCTTCAGATCTTGCAAGCACTTATGCACATACATAAGTGGAAGCAATTTCATTAAAAGCAGAGGCACTGTTCTGATGAAAAATGCTATATCTGTCCCTAAACATTTGCAAAATTGGCAAGCCATAAGGCCTCTCATAGGAAATGGTCTAGCTTCTGTCTCAGATTTATTAACTTGTTTGGTTTGGTTTTGTTAATTGACCACTAACACCCCAGATATCCTCAAACAAGGAGCACGGTACTCACAGACTTCTGAAGGAAGTATCGTTCTTTAGACACAATGGGGTCATAGGCATAAAAGCATCCCCCCGGAATGATCACGGTGCAGTACACGGCACTAATTTAACTGTCCCTTTGGGTTGGTAACCTTGCTGTAATAGTACAACGCTGTTTGATCAACACATTTCTTTTATCTTTTTTGGTAGAAGAGCAGCAAATGCTTTCTAAAGTCTGGCATTTTGGTTATGAGCCTCCAAGACCTTGCGAACCTCTGCTCACAAGTTCCTTTGACACTAGTTCTCCAGGTTTGTTTTTCATCATCTTCCCAAACATGTCCTAAAGGCCCATAATGGCAGATATGCAAAAGGAAAAAAAAATCCGCTTGCAGTACTGTCAGATATTTTAAGTTGCAGCTGGCAAAATAACTGACATCAACAGAAGTAAAGGAGTTACAGGATGCATAGGGGGAAAAGCAGAAATAGTCACCACAACCATCTCATCTTCCTCATTCTGATTCTTCACTGATAGACAAGTACAGTCAGGAGAGAGAGAAGAGTGCTATGAGCCTCTGTTACACGAAAAGCAGGTACTTCTCATCTAAAAAACACACCACGTACAGAAAATAGGCACACAGCACTGGAAACACATTTAAATTCACAAAAGGAATTGAACTGAAGATTAATCTGCAAGACTGTTGCAAATTAGTTGAATTTAGGATGTGAGATTTTGAGATACTTATGTTTTGTGAATCCTTAAAAATCAAAATGATTTTTTTTTTTTGACTGATTAGCAGAGATAATGCTCTAAAATTGTAAAGACAAGAGCTGAGGAGTCCGTCCCCCTGGAATCCCTGGAACAATTCCTGCCATTCTGTGAAATTCTGGATGAGGCCTCAGGAACCTGATGACCTTCATGTACTTCAGGAAAAGCAACTGTGCTCTCTAGGGCAGCCCCGTTAAGCTCCAACTTCCACTATTAATCAGGAAGAAATGTTACTGAGCCCTAGAAAACCTCAGAGCTGTTTAATGAACATGCTGGCTGGACCTGCCCCGGCTAACAATACCATTAACGTGCACTATCGATAACGTGCTCTCTTCAGCTGTGAAGATGCTGGAGCTCTCAGAGCAATAAGACGCAGCTCAGCAACACGGGCTCATTCCCAGGGAAGCTGCAGCAGGAGCAGACCCTGCACCGACACGGGGCTGGAAGGCTGCACGCTCCCGCGCTGGGGGGAAGCCAGCTCTAGGAGAGCAGCCTCAGCGCACACAGTGACAGGCCAGGTCCCTGGGGATGTCCAGTGGTCAGGGAGTCCAAGAGCTCTAGTAGCTGTCACTGAAGACAGACAAGGAAAGAGAAAAGCCCCACCAAGCCCCCTTGGCTGAAACGTCCCTTGCATCTGCCGGCACAGGTTGCCATTCAGCAAGACGCTCCTCCGTGTGAGCAAAGTTTCTGCCAAGGGTTAGGCTTTGGGGAGCGGCGCGGCAGCATCCTCCTGCAGTCGGACCCGTCTAGTCACTCAGCAGAAGAGTATTTCTCAGGAAGTGAAATCACCGCACGTAAGGAAGCTAATGTTTATCCAGCCCAGGCAGATGGCAGTTATTAGGCGGGTATTACTCCATTATTACTCACAACTTGATACTGAAGATGCAGGAGGCTGCCTTTGAATCCCCCAAAACATATGTTATTTCCGAAACAGTGAAGCTCTCCTAGCACCTACTTCATGGACACGTAAAGCAGGATAACCCGGCTGCTAGCAGTGCCAGGCTTGCCCAGAAGACAGAGGACACAGTCTGTTAAAGCACAGGAGAAAGCTTTGGTGCCTTGTGGCATACAAATGGTTTCTTCTTTAACCCCCAGGGGCATCAGGGCTTAATGCAACCAACCAGACAAACTGCTGCTGCTCCCCACACTACCTGCTTAACACACCTGAGGCAGTAGATGCTCTCCAAGACATCTTCCTTGCCAGCAGCCTGTTCCCTCCCAGCTCAAAGGCCACCCAGGACCATAGCAGCCGCCCGAGGACAGCTCTGCCCCATGTCCCGTGGGAGACCCCGGGTGCAGGAACACACTCCAGGCCACAACCCGACCCCAGGCAGCACGTGCACGTTGGGCGTGAGAGGTGGTGTTTCATCAGCTGGCTTTCTCCTCCATTCTCACGTGAGCAGCAGCTGCTCCCCGTAGGCCCTAAGTAACAAATGGCAACGCAGGACATACCATAGGTCCTGGGAGAGTTTCGTCTTGAAACAGGCAGAGGCAGGTATTCGCCATAAAGTACACGGTGAGAGTGCCGCTCTCTGACAATAAAAGCGTGCAGATGATACACCGTTTAAGTAGAAATGCAAATGTTAAATAAAGTCAGGAAAAAATATATACTGTAAAACAATGGATATGGTTTGCTTTACTGCACATTTTAAGAGAAGGATCTGTCAGTACAATTACCCTGGTTTCAGATCATTTGCAGGACTCCAGCAAGCTAAGTGTTTGTACCTACGAGCCGCAGCCTTTCCACAAGCATTTTCTCTTTGTGCCAAGACTAAAACAATCAGCACACTGAAGAGCAATGCGGTCACACCTTTTGGCAGCGCATCTGGGGCAGCCCAGCCAGCAGCGAGCACCCCGGGAGCGTCGGGGTGCTGCACCCACCCGACACACGGTGACAACAGGCACCAGCGCAATCAGCCCCGGCTGGCAGACTGCTACAGAAAAGCAAAACTGTTATCTAGAAGCATGAAAACGTGGCTTTGAGCATAAAACCGCAGTCCGCTCTCCCCCCACCTGTTTTTTCCTCACTTATTTATGGTCACACACGTTGACTGCAGCTCTTCTCAGACTGACAAATCCTATCAGAGGGGGGAAAGCAGCTGGTTATTTTCAGAAAGGAGAAGCAGAGCTGCCTGTGAACATTACTTTTCACCAGTAACATCCGTAAAACTACAGAAATAGCAAAACCAAGCAGTGGCTCTGTTCACGGGCGCACAGTGCGTACAATTCCAATAGATTTTTCTAAATTAGTGCCCAGTGAACATTAATGGCAGTGCCTACCGAAGCCCGGAGCAGGAGAGTTTTTAAGCTAAGCTCTTGTTTCTCTGCCACAAGAAAAAAAACTGTATTAAGCACCAAGTCACTAAGCTAACGAGACAAGACATCGCATTGATAACAGTAGTAGCAAAGGAAATGCTGAACTGCAAGATAATCTTATTTGAAAAGAACCAAGTTCTTCTCTTGGAAATATCTTTATGGGAAATAAGCTGCTACAGCAACTTTGCAAGAAAACTGTACTGGAAAGGTTAAAAAAGAAATACATTTTAAAAAGCAAATTGAGCAACAGAGATCTTTGGTTTAAGTTAAGTAGTACATTATAACATTTATGCAAAGAAAAGCCAAAACGATTCGGGTATTTTCTAAAGCTTGATGTTACAACTTAAATTTTAATTTAAAGTGAGTTTTCCTTACCACATCTTCACGTATAGCAGCCGTACAGGCACATCTAGACCATTCTTACTATTCAGTCTTTCATATTGCCCAACATCTTAATCAAAGCACACAGCTGTTGCCATAGTTCACCCATTTCCAGAGATGTGAGACCTTCCTGTCCCACAGAGGATTCCCCGTCCTGGCGCCCGGTGCAGCAGAGAGGTTACGGACCACGCGAGTCGCTGGGAGGGCATTTGGATGGAAACCAGCACCAGGCGGGCGCAGCTCTCCTGCCTGCTCTTTCAGAGCTCTCCTATACCTAAAGCTTTTCAGGACACACCACTGAGCTTTGACTCTCCAAAAGCCCAGGTTAACAACATCAACAACAGCTTTTGATCAGCTACTGCATCTGCTGCTCATCTGAAACATCCACGGATTTCCACAGGTGCCACCTGAGGATTTTGGTGTCCCCTACAAGCGTGCTTCCAGGGGGCAGCTATCAGAGCACGGCCGTGGTACAGATTCTTGGGGACTTCTAATATTTAGAGCCATGATTACAGCACTCGAGGCAGTCAGAGCTGGCAACCAAAAAGGGAATCTGTTCTTAAGAGAGTCTGCAGGAAGGCAAAAAAGTTTGTAAGAAGCACATGCTGGCAGCTAAGACAAGATTACTTCATTTCCATCCTTCAACCATGTGATGAGAAGTTAATTATGAACATTCACAAAACAAGTTGAAAGTGTGGCCACAGAATTCCTTATGCGATTTCAGTCTCACAAACTTCAGTAGACTTGGGCAAATAATGTATCTTCACCGTATTTTATTTGGGAGAGAGATGTGATATTTTATTGTCCTGCAGTGCATGATGAACATTAAATCAGCACAGGATCCGCAAACACAAAAGGACAAACAAACACAAAGAAATAAAAAAAAAAAAACCACAGAGAATTTGCCTGCAATTAAATTATTTTAACTCTGTAAAATATATTTTTCTATAATAGCAACAAGCTTTTCCTTGAAATGAAGAATAAATCATAGGATCATTTAAGTTGGAAAACACCTTTGAGAATGAGTCCAAACATAAAGCTAAAACTGCCAAGTCCACCACTAACCCATGTCCCTCGGCACCACGTCTACACGTCTTTCAAACCCCTCCAGGGACGGTGACTCCACCACTGCCCTGGGCAGCCTGTTCCAATGTTTGACAACCCTTTCGGTGAAGAAATTTTTCCTAATCTCCATCCTAAACCTCCCCTGGTGCAACTTGAAGCAGTTTCCTCTTGTCCCATCGCCTGTTCCTTGGGAGAAGAGACCGACCCCCCCTGGCTACCCCCTCCTTTCAGGGGGTTGCAGAGAGCGAGAAGGTCTCCCCTCAGCCCCCTCTTCTCCAGGCTGAACACCCCCAGCTCCCTCAGCCGCTCCTCACCAGACTCGTGCTCCAGACCCCTCACCAGCTCCGTTGCCCTTCTCTGGACACGCTCCAGCCCCTCAATGTCCTTCTTGTGGTGAGGGGCCCAAAACTGGACACAGCCCTCGAGGTGGGGCCTCACCAGCGCCCAGCACAGGGGGACAGTCACTGCCCCAGCCCTGCTGGCCACACTGTTCCTGATAAAAAAATTAAATTCCTCTATGCTTTAACTAGAACAGATGGGTTTGTTTATATCTGAAAGCATCCAACTAGTAAAATGCTGTCATTGCACAATTTATCAGAAATCTATATTATTCTATATTAGAAAACCTACACAGTAGAGACCAGGAACAGAAATAAAAGCCAGCTGTCTGGCTACCCAGTGAAATAGATCTTAGTGTGTCTTCAGGGAAGGAGATCTCACAGAACGTATCGATAGTATTTCAGAAATGACAGAAACTGTCGTGTCAGCTCCCGTTGTTGCACAGGACGGAAGAACAATGCTTCATCCTATCAAACACCATGCTGGCATCGAAGGGATGTTATTACAGTTTAGAAGCGGGCAACTAAGCTCTGCAGTATTGAATGCCAATCAACGCAGATATATCATTTTAGCACTGGAAACTATATATATTGGAACCAGAACACTGGAAGCAGCAAAACCAGCGAGAGAACACACAACATTTAAAAATCACAGAAAAGAATGGAATTGTAAGTAAGGCTATAGGCCTACCAAAAAAGCAAGACACATGAACTAGCAAAAATTCTGTTTTTAAGAGTGTAAAATTTAGGATAACTGTTTAAGAAAGTCATTGCAAAGGATGCAGAAAGCTAAATTTTGCAGCATCTAAGCTAAAGATGCTAAATCATCATCACAGATCATGATTAAAAAGAAACTGTAAAGTCTGTTCTTCTAGCTGTGAGTTACTCAGTTGTAGCAAGAGTGATTCCCAGGAAGAGTGATATTCACTTATTTCTATTATTTTGATACCTAATTACATCACGAACCATTAAGATCATGCCTTATATATTTGAAAGATTTCAACCTAAGGGAACAGTAATGCAATTCTGTAGTGCTTAGAAAAAGAATTTTCGGACAAATTCGCATCATTTTTACAGACCTTCAAACAACTGGGGAGTTTCTTGTTCTCAGCCAAGGTGAGCCATGAAATCACAGTGCTGATGGTTATTATTAATGAGCTTTCTTTATTTTATTAGAAACATATACAGATTTCAGGCTACCAAAGGTCAGGACAAAGTCATCAGGCTTCTTACTGCAACTGGACTGAACAGAATGATTTACGTGGCAATTATGGGGTTTCCCAAGAACGTACCTAGTCCCGTGCTAGAGACAGGAGAACGGCTGCTGGGGACTCTCACTTCCCCTCCCCAAGGACTTGAGCACCACAAGAAATCCCTTTTTGAATAAATGGAAACAGAGACACATCAGCTCTGTTCACTGCAGCAGAAGCTTAATTCTTGCATAAATATTTCTTAACACAGAGGTAAAGGGGTACAAAGACTTATTTTTGTGCTGATGTCCCTCTTACCTAGTGACAAGATCTGACAGCAGCATCTTTTCTGATAGACGGCCGAGAGATGTAGCTTCTTATCAAGGCTCCTTTCTCCTAAATTATGCAATTCCTTAGCTCTGGAAAGACTGAATGTCCCACAGAAGAGAAAAAAAAAAAATCAAAAAATAAAAAAGAAGAAAAAAAATAAAAGAAGTGGAGGGGATGGGATAGGAATAGATAACTCTGTCAGTAAATAGCCCTGATCAGCTTGCCATGCCAATTCCACGTTAGAGAAGTTAACAGCTCCATGGAATGCTACCTTCCCCCTTAATCAGCTAGATATAAAGTTAAAATTCATGTTTAAGATAAGAGATACACCACCAAGAAGCATGCACCACCAAGAAGTATACAGGTTCACGAATGAAAAAAGCTAGTTGTATGCACTCCAGGAAAGTAGGAGTTTGGCACACACGAGGGACAGGAACAGCTCATGGGGATACACTTCAGTCTGTCCTTATTTTTGAAAGTTCAGTATCTCAGTTTAACTCTTGCCCTTCCCAATTGATCTTTGTGAAAAGATCACAGCGAGAAAACACAATAGCTTTTTCAAAGCAGCTAAGAAACTATGTCTTTTCTTAATGTCACGTTGAAAGCAAAGCTAATTAAAAAAGACTCTTTGTAAGTGCAAAAAGTGATTGATTTCTTCTGTATAGTTTTAGTGCAGTGAATGCCATCCTCAGAAAAATGGAATCGATATAAACACAATGATGTTTGGAAGTTTCTATTTATGTAATGACATTAAGTACTCTGGGATTTAAATTGTATTCATTTTGACTGGGGTGACATTTTCAGATACAAGAAAAGTGTTTCAAGGGTATATGAAATATGTCTTTAAAACAAAGTGTCTTTAACACTTGAAGGGATACTCTCTACATTAAAGCACTGCTTCAAAAAGTCTATATTTCAGAACACATTTTTCTATGAACGCATCTAAGTTTGAGACTGTGTGTGTGTAATAGGTATGTAGAAATGTCAGCCCTGAGGACCAAAGATCTCTGACTTACCTTTAAGCATTTGGAAGTGCCAACAGGTCACATAAAAGTAATAGAAATTATGAGCAAATAGTGGAAAGAGGAACAGGTTGCCCAGAGAGGTGGTGGCTGGAGGGGTTCAAGGCCAGGCTGGACGGGGCTTGGAGCAACCTGGGCTGGAGGGAGGTGTCCCTGCCCAGGGCAGGGGGGTTGTAACCAGATGATCTTGAAGGTCCCTTCCAACCCAAACCATTCTGTGATTCTATGAAACGTGCTCTTCCTTGCAAACAGTTGGGACAGGAAATACATTGCTCGAGCTAGACAACAACAACCAGAAAATATTACTCTTATTCTCTACACAAACATGTTTGGGTTTGATTTTTTCTTTCACATAAAATTTACTAGTGGCAATGGTGAATACAGGGCAGAGCCATGAGCTTTGACGATTCTATCAGGCAAAGGAGAAAGAAGGGGACTACACAAACTAACAGCTCTATCATTTTGGCATCCTGCTGCAAGTAGAGGGATTTTTCTCTGAACAATGAGTTTGCATTAAAGCTTCATATATTATTTTTATGCTAGTCAGAATAATAATGCACATTTCCATATGATAACATGAGTGTGGCCAGTTTATCATTGACAATCGGATTTTTGCACCGGTAGAGAGAATTCAGCATCTGAGTTGAATCACCGGTCTCTGGTGATCAGTGATGGTGGTGAGCCAAGTAAGGGAAAGGAATAAAAATCTGTGTACAGCCCAGACCAGAGCACAAGCAGCAGCTTTCACAGGCGCTGTAGAAAACCCAGCACGAAGTATTTTTCTGGTTTATTTAGGCCATTTCACTGCATTACGACACATAACACACACACTAAAAACACGTGGGGTCAAGTTAAATATCACCTAACACTGGGGATGGGGCGGATCCAGAAATCAAAGCCTCCAACGCTATTTGTGCCACAACGTCTCAGTCAGGTTTCTCGGTACTTGTGTTACTGGGAATCCATATCGCCACGAGAGCCAGAGGGAGCTGAAGATGCCCGGGGACAGTTTTAAACTATTTCCAGGGTCTTGGAAGCTCCCCTAAATGTAAAACTATATGATTATTGCCAGAGTCCCAGTCCCGTACAGCAGGGCATGCAGAAAAGATTAGTCTCTCTTTCTCCTCTGCAAGTGAAAAGCAGTTCCGAGTTTTCATTTAACTATAAGAACAAAAACTAAGTAAGGAAAAGGGGCCAGAACAGAGTGTTATCACCCAGGCCACAGCTAAGAGTGGCTGGTGAGAAGCAGGTAGGTTTTGCCAAGTGACCTTTTTTTATACCCCAAAATGGTTTTGAGAAACTCCTGGGCCCTCTCAGTTAAGTGTGTTTTAAAAGACTGTCACCAGAGTTACTTACACACACTTTCGGTGGAAAAGCATGGGTTTTCTTAAATATCAGAAGTGTTTGGGTGTATTCAGCTGTCCCTGAAAATACACATACCCACTGTGACCCAGGAGGGCTCTGGTGAGCTTGCCAGGCTTAGGTCTGTCTTCACATCACGCTTGCCTTGAACATTCACAGCTATTAAAGAGATTTATGGGATTCTAGAAATACGGCTGTTCTGACAGAACTAATATGGTTTGGTTTCAAGGACTTTCCCCAGGTATTTGTAGTATCCTTCTGATAAAGACTATTCCAGATAAACATTTAGAAGTATTCTGCCCAGGCACTGTAAAATACCATACACTACCAGGAAAAAGAAAAAAAAAAGAGCTGAGATTTGCTCTTTATTTTTCTTACTGTCCATATTTTTAAAATTCAAAGTCAGCTCCCCAAATGTCAAACTCAGGGCAACTGAAAAAATTACAACTCGGATTAGAAGATGTTTGAGAGCTTCCCTTTTCCTCCCATAACTCCCAGTCATCAGTGCCATCAGATCCTGCAACAACAGAAACTCGGGATCAGCAGCCCCAGACTCCCGCAAAACCCCAGTTTGGCCCCAGATGAAGTTATTCATTGAGCAAGGAGTGAACCACCGCCCTCTGCACAACACGGCAGGAGCCCACACAATACAAGCTGTATCCTAATGCACATGCACAAGGGGGAGGCATTTACTAAATTTTAAGTGCCTGAATTAGGAACCTTAATACTAGTCCTTTAACGTGGTGCTTTGGGTGCAACACGGGGGGGGTTTCGCACGCCTCAGGAACTGTGCCAAGTCCTCTCCAGTTCTCATTTGCCCGCAAAGCTCAGGATAGGTAGGTGGGTAAGCACAGCAGAATTTGCTGTGGCATTGAATTGAGCCCACGTTTATGGCAGCATCCGTGAGCAATCTCTGCTAAACGATCCCTCCCATCCAGCCTCCGGAGCCGCCACACACCAGATCCAAAAGGCACCACCTTCAGCTCTTGGCCTCAGCTTCTGCAACAAAGGAAGCGCACCAGACCTCCCGACCAAACTCCCTCAAGCAGCAGACTATTTCAGAAAAATCCTTTTAAAAATACATACTACGGGAGAATCCAGAAGAGCCCCCAATATTTCATAGTTACTAACCAGTTGATGATATTCTCCTGATAGCCTCTAATACACTTCGGAAAAATTTATGGAAAAAAATTAAAAAAAAAAAAAAAAAGCAAAGCATCAGCTATACACTGCAGTTTTTACTACTTGATAAAGGCAGCTAGGGTCACAGATGAGACCAAAACCCTCTTGGGATATTCATGCAAAGCAAGGAGCCATTACCTCCCCGGAGAGGGAATGAGAAGTAAGCAGAGGAAGAATTATAACCCTGTCATTGGAGGCAGGACATGAAGGAACAGAAGAAATAATGTGTCCAAAGCCATATCAGAGCCCGCAGCTGAGCAGAAAAAGTAGAGTACAGCACCTGAACAACAACAAAGAAACATCTGTTGTGCACCTTCTCTGTATAGCACCGAACAGCCCAACAGCATCATCCCTTTGTCACTGTACACATCCCTGAAGGACAATGTGCACAAGGTTTATATTTATACAACACATCCAACACCGGACATGCTCCAAAGCCATGGATGCTTTCAGCTCAGGGGTTCCTCGCTCACAAGAGCTCTGCGATACACCAGCAGGAACTTCATTCCAAAGCTTTGAAAACCATTTCTAATGTTGGTCTTGCTTTAAGGACTGGAGAGGACTCCGTGTTCCCTGTTCACCTGAGACTGAACTACAAAAGTAGAAAGCCAATAGCCCTGAAAACCATTACATCAGGATGTTTAAAGAACAGACACGGATTCTACAGAGGTAGAAAGAAACTGAGTTAAGTGATTAAGAATTTGATTTTGGTTTTAATATATAAAGAACAAAATTCAGATGATGAATTCACTTTGGCAGGTTTCCATTTTTTTGCTGTACTACTGCAATGATGTTATAAGGCTTGACACTGGGGGCACCAGTCGCTGAAAATGACTTTTATATCATTAATATTCTATTTTTGACCTTAAGGCGAGTGAAATGACATACAAATTGTGGAAGCAGAGGGATGCTGTAGGTCAGGTCATGCAAAACCAACAGGTACTTATTTCCGTCTGTGTAAGGTGGAGTATTATCACTTTGCAGAAGAGGTAAGATAATTGGCCATAACATTTGAGTGAAAAAATGTTGGCTCTCACCCATGGCCCTTCCCCCAAGGATCATGCAACAGAGGAAGAAAACAGAACATCACATTAATCTATGAATATCTGAGTAACATCCTGCTCCAAGTGCAGCCCTACCTAAATCGATGACAACAAACCCAGGCAACATACCCGAGGTAGGTACTGTCTTTTCAGCTGACACGTAACTAACTATGAAAAATCTTAGTCTGAGCAGGGGTTGTAAAAGATGCGGTGGATGGCAATACAGCGGCACTAAAGAGAGATAAAACACAAGGAGTCTAAGAGATGGGCACAGAAGCACGGCGGGGAGTACCAGCGAGTCAGGGGAGTCAAACACCACCCCCATTCAGCTGGCAGACTGCTGCCTTTAAAAACTGCTCCGTTTTCCTTATGGTGTACACAAAATTTTCTGGAAGAAAAATCTGCTGATACTACGTTTTAAACATTTTCTGAGAAGCTACACAAAACTTTTAAATCTAAATTTTGACTGAAGTTATTTTGAAGACATTGAATATATGGGTGTTAGTTTGAAGTTATTTTGAAGACATTGAAGATACGGGTTGGCGGGAAGAGGTGTGCGGGTTTGAAACTATTAGCTTTACAGGGTAAAATTATTTTAATAAGAAGTTCCACAAAAAAAAGCCCCCTAAGAACGACAGTACTGGCTGTATATCTTTTCCTGTACACTTCATCTCTAGTTCTGGGTATTAACATTTATTTAGACGAATAAGTTCACATCCATAATGAAAATTCATTTTCCCAGTTATTCTATACAGTTCCTAATCCTATAGGAGTTTGCGGGTGGTTTTTTGCAGGAAAGCTAGTTTTAAGGTCCCCACAACTACAGACTGTGCTGCTTTAAAACTGCATTCCTAAGATTATGTGAAATCTCGTCCCCAGGCAGTGCCTGGTTGCTGGCGGCTGGTGCCTCAGGCAGCCGTACAGCAGGGAAGATAAAGTGCTTTCTGGCTCCTGGGTGCTGTTGACTTGCATAAACGTTAGAAGCAAACCGAGTAGTTTGAGGTAACAGAATTGTAAATTAGGTGGGAAGAAATGGCCTGTCATAAACTTTCTTAAAGATGGACATTTCAGAGCTTGTAGGCAGTTGGTACCTTATACGTACCCGTATAGGGTACACTGTCCCCTCGCCCAGGTGGTTGATGAGTATGTTGAACAAGACCAGCCCCAGTAGTGACCCCGGGGGATCACCGCTAGTTACAGGCCTCCAACTGGACTCTGCGCCGCTGACCACAACCCTCTGAGCTCTGCCATCCAGCCAGCTCTCCATCCACCTCACTGCCCGCACATCTAACACACGCTTCCTAAGTTTATCGTCCCTGTTCTCTCTTCTCTCTGGCACCAGCCTTGCTTGGCCACCGTCAACACCTTTCTTCTCTTGCAGCTGCTTAGCAATGGCTGCTGATGGCACTGACCGGCTGCACTGGGACTTGGGGGCACATTCATAGCGAACAGAGCTGAAAGCATCACGCCTGGAGGAACAGGGGCTGGAAGTTGGAGCAGAGACTTCTGAAGACAATTTTCTCAAGGTGCCTAAAAAAAAAAAAAACCTTGCACATTCAACAGTCTCTTTTAACGTTAGATGCAATCTCTGCATACTCACGTGACGAACAGTGAAGTATGGCAAACGAAAGACGCGCCAACACTTTCTGAAGACATCAACCCTAGTATGACAAATATTTTTGCTAGCACCGCACATGCTCTCACATTCTAACAGGCTCATTGTTCTAACATTTATCAGAGAAACTGACGGTGCTTGGAGGCATGAATACATTGCAGAATAGCACCATCATCCAACCTTTCACAGTACTTGTGTCACTTTCCCCGTGATATGACAAAATATTTTCCATTCAAACACTTCTTGAATATAGCAGCTGCTTTAATTGCAAAGCAGTTCTGCAGGTCGAGAAAAGAACCAAAATCAGAGTTGAAGGATAATAAACAGTCCTAGTCATAATTCCTTCTCCTTTGGCTCCTTCCAATGTAATTGTTAGCATTCTATTTATTTGTATTATAATATAAAACATAACCATGCGCAACAAAAGCATGCAGACAGGACAAAATAACGTTCATGTTCAGGAAAGCCCAAAATGCAGCACAGGTTGAGGCAGTCAGAGAAAGAGGAAGCAGAAAACACCAGGTAGTGATGCTCCCGTGGTGGGTAACCAAGACCAGCCGTGGAAGCAGTAACGGTGCTCAAACACGTGGAAGAAGCAAGCGGGTAAAAAAACAGGGCAGAAGGGTTTCTCCGAGACAGAGCTGTCGTGAGCTCTTTTGGAGACTTCACTCTACCTATCACAGTGGACAACCAGAGAGAGAAATAAACTAGCTCTTCCAGGAAGAGCAGGAGGAGCTATGAAGAAAAGCAAGACAATTGCTTTTTTCTAGAAACCCTTTGTCACACACGGCCTGCGCTGGGAAACGTGCTCACAGCTAATGCTGCTCTTCTCTAAATTCGCTGCCCAATGGTACTGCTTCTTGCCTGAAACAGAACAACACTTCCACAAACGTGCCACTTTTCCTTCCCTCCTCTTTTAAAATAGTCTCTGTGAGGCAGAAGCCGTGAGGAGCCAGAACTACCGCCCCACCTGCCAGGGCAGCAGAGGGCACTGAGGAACATTCCGGGGTATAAGATTTGGGTACCGCAGTGGGGAAGTAAATTGAATTGTTCCAGAGACAATGCAATTGTCTGAGACCTGAAGAAGAAAAGCTATAATATTTATCACATGTAGATTAAGCACTGTTTGATGAAACTGAAAACATCTCAGCGGAATACTTCTGTTTAAAACAAATATCCTTTCAGAGTCCCCTGGTTTTGAGATGCTTCTTACTGGATTTATCTCTCTCCAGTAAAGGCAGCAAGGGAACGGTCAAAGTATTTCCCTCCCCACCCCACCCCCCCCAGGGTGATATTTGTTTAAATAACCGTCTGCTGAGAAAAAAAGCTGTGTTTGTCTTTTGTAATTGGATTTACATGCAGAGAACAAAAGAAGTGGGACTGTTTAGTGCTTTTTTGGCTAGAAATCTGTTTGTTTAATGGAGGATAGCACAACAACATGGGTTTAAAACTCTTCAGGTTTTTAGGGCTCTTTGCTCTTTTCCACTTTTTTTTTTTTTATCATCTAGAGCTGCCAAGAGTCAAATTTGGAGCCATTATGGCAGTACAATCCCAAGTAATTAATTTTTCATTAATAGAGCAAAGCACAGAAGCCATTCACAGCATTTGACAAAAGATTTAAAAATAGTGAAATGTGTTTCAAAACCTGCGTGGTTTCAGAGGTTCAGTTTTGTGCCCCTAATTCCATATCAGTCTAAAATGACCTTAACCATACTTTTCCAAGCAAACATGCAGAACACCTCCTGAGCCCCGGAAAGAGAGCTTAAGATTCATTTAATGTCATAAAAGCCATGACAAAAACTACAGTTCAACTGTAACAAATACAGGAATATTATTATTTAATAAGGGAGGCAATATTTCCCAGTCTTCTTTGGGTTCCATGTTCTGCTTATGCTCAGTTTTCCTTCTCTGCAATAATATATTTTTTCATCAATTAAAAAGCCCCTTGTGTCCCAAAGAGATTTAATCACCAAGCATCATTCTGCTAAAAGCTTTATTTTCTTTCAGTGGCAATGAAGAGCACCATCTTGGTCCTATCACCGCTATAGATTCCAAAACTGAAGTTATAGCTTCTGATGTAATGTTATAGCTACTGTCAAAGAAATATAAATCGGATTAGCAAAACTGTGGTCCCAGCTCCACAGACACCTTCACAGCTTACCCTTTTCCGAGCAGTTCATTTGTCCAAATGTCGCCAAATGGCGAGCCGTGCGGCATGCTGTCCCCGGACGCACATCGAGGTAGCCTCTCGGAGCCCTGCTCTTCTCCCTGCCAGGGAACAATTTGCAGTTCTAGCAAGAAACTTGTTTCTTAGACTAGTACACGCTTTCCCAGTCCTCACCCATTAGCTACCGTTCCGACAGCTAGGTGAGGCATCCAGCCGCTGCACCTAATTACAGGAACTAATTTATCTTTGACACCTCCTTATCCGGGGCCCAGATGAAAGCAGCTTGATTGGTACAAGAGCAGTCACGGAAATATAATGGGAATGGGTTCAAACATCGCTACTGGAACCACGCGCTATAAAACAATGTAAAAAGTGTTCTCTTTCCTGCTAGCTGCCAGATATAATGTCTCTTTGTGACTGCATCAGAAATGCTACCTTGTAATTTTATGGAGGCTTCAAAGGCCTTTAAATTGCAGTAGCCTCGCTGCAGGAGTTTGATGGAAATAATCCGCAGAGCACAGATACCGGAGGATGNTGAATTCACCCCCAGACCAACTCGGAGCCCAGGACAGCAGCTCTCTGCCCCCTTCCACAGACACTCACACCAAGAAAATCCATCCCAAACCGAACAAGACAGTTCACAACATTAGTTCCCTCACTTCTTCATACAACCTTATTTTTACTACAATAATACAAAAAATAACGGCGCAAAAGAAACAGCTGGTGTGGAAATACAAATCTTGACTCAACTTCCTAAATAGCTTTGTTTGTTTTCATAAAATAGTTAATGGAAACAACAAAGTATGAGCTACAGGACCAACAATGCCACTAGGTTTGTGCCTTGTGGTTGGACTCCCTGATGTGTAACACATCGCTGGCACAAGCCAAAGCTTTGTTATATTTGGGATATTTGTATTTCTTTCACGAAAATTCTCTGATGAACTCAAGGGCTAAGCACATGATGAAACATTTCCCTTCCGGACACTAACTGGGTTGCTTTCCTTTAATTAGACATCTGTTTTCATAAAATCTGAAGGAATTCCATAAGTCAGATATCTATCTGCCTGACAGATTTTACCAAAACCTGACAAGAGGTTAAAAAAATCATCAAGTGAACACAGAGGGACAGACTGACAATGTGCCTGAATAAGATTTAATTCCTCAGGAAATGAGGTGAAAATAAATGCATGATTTACAACAGCTTCTGGAGACAGGCCCACTGACAGGCCATAATGCAAAGCTCAGGAGGAAGGACAGAAACCCATCGACACTTCAACCATTTGTGAATTTTTGGGGGTGAAGGCAGAGCAAACACCACTCCCACAGATGTGAAGAGCTCCTGCTGGATGGATGGACCGACAGGACATGGTCTGGAATAGGTAGGGGGTGGTAGGTCAGGCTTTTTAATCCTGAAGGTTGTGGAAATGTTCAAGAACAATACATCCTAAGCTGCTCTTTACTTCGCTCAGCCCGCACCGAGTTAATTTTCTTTGCTAACCCCTGAGAAGCACCAGACAGTCTTTAGAATCTGACAGCAATCTTGCACGGCAGAGGAAAAGTGGTAAGATACTATTATTATCTATGGCAACCCACACTGATCAAGAAATGCTCAAAAAAAACACCCCTACAGTTCACAATAGTTTAGACTGTGGCATCATTGACACAGATTTTTCTTTTTTTTCCCCAGCAAAATTAGAATCACGATAGGCAACAAGAGACCTCTTGCATTCAGATGGAAAGGCTGGGGGAGAAACACAGCTCTTCGCCAGCTGGCAGGTCAAGCAAGTGTTCTGTAACCACGACTTCATCTTTCTGAAAAAGTGTCCTTGTAATTCAAATATTTTCATGTAGCTGCACTGAAGATGCTTAGTTTCCTGACTTTCATCTGTTTTATAGAACATCACTCAGTTTGCTGGGCTGTCACAAGAAGTATCATGCTCAGGACATCTTGGTAAGTCAGAATGAGAGTCTGCGCCTTGGGCACTGCTCCGTCTCTGCAAGGCTGGGCACCAGAAAGCTCAACCAGAAACAGATTCTCACTCAAACTGCAAGAGAACACACAATGAAAAGGGGGGAAAAAAAAAATTAAAGAAAATCACAATTAAAAAACAAAACGCTCAATTTCAGCGAGACACACAGAAGAGTCACATTTTCTGTTGAGGTTGGTTTTTTTTTTTAAACCCAAAAATACTTCAGGGAAGCTTTCCTTCTTCCTTCTATATAAGATATATACATATTAAAAAAAATAGAATATATACATACACACAAATATATAAAATACAAAATCATACTTATGGTTCCACAGAGTTGCAAAGACACTGTTAGGAGCAACTACATACAGAGCCGTGGCCAAGCCAGGCAGCGAATCCAGCCGGAGCCTGGAAAAGACTCATTCATGTCAAAGCGCTGTTTGATGTGACGCTCCGCAGCAGCTCACCGAGTACGTGAGCACAGCAGGGCCCCGCACTCGTCGTGTCCCAGAGGAACTGGAGCACAAAGGACTTCCCCAAAGCCTGGGAGAAGGTTACAACAGGGACAGGATTTGCTTCCCTTTCTCCCCGGTGCCCCAAACCAGCGATCACTCCAGAGTCCCTCAACTGGTCTTGCTCATCGCCCCTTCTGAGGAAGCTCAGGCAAAGCTGGGCTTTGCTCTTCACCACTGGCCCAGGCACGGCCAGAGTTATTTACCCGTTCAACAGCTATTTACCCATTCAACCTTCACAGGCCTAAAAGATCACAGCACCGCCAGTGTCCCCAGCGTCCAAGCAGGTAACAGCAGCTTCTCTACCAGAGCAGCAGGTCATACTTAGTCCAGATTTACAACATGGCTCCTGTCGCACACCTTGTTTGACACAGTTCCATCCTACAGCAAAAAGGGAAACCTCAAACTAACAAAACAGCGTAATTTCAGACAGCTTTAGGCTGTGCGCATCGGTCTTTCCCACGACACACAAACGCTGGACTGTGGGTAACAGCAGTGACACTGCCTAAACCATCCTTTGCTTTGAAACTCTCCACCTACTTCGACTTTCAGAAATCCAAGACAATCCATGGGATCACTGCAACTTTGTCATTTGGCAAAAGCAGAAAAGGCAAAAAATAAATACCAGCTGACAGCAGCAGTACATTTGTACCCATGGAGGGGCTCAAAGAGGACATGGTCTAACCTTGCCAGAATGCCTCAGGCCTTCCCCAGCTGGGTCCTTGCTGAACTGCCCCCCCATAGCCATAGGGAGCATCGGCCTCGCTTGGAAAGAATAGTTCTGTCTTGCAGAGGAAGAGAAAAGAAATAAAAACACACACACGCAGACAAAGCCCAAATGCCACATCTTTTCTGCAAGTTCTGGTTGTGGAGCAGTTTGATGGCAGCACCTGCTTGACGACCCTCGCAGCACAAGTAGGTCGCACCAGGCAGAGGTCCCAGTGCAGCCCACCAAGCCCATTCAGATCCAGAGGAGGGGCGAACGGCAGAGCTCTCCATCACCCCAGACTCCTCTGCTTCACACCTGGGGTTCTGCCGGCTTAACCCACGCAGCAGCACAGCACTACGCTCCTTGCTGAGACAGTTCCATTGTCAAAGAGCCCCCGTTACGCCTGATTAACCTGTGGTGATAGATTCTCTGCCCTCTACTAATCTGGTATAGAGCTGATGATTAAATCCTCATTTGTAAGGCAGACCCCGTCTCTTGCATAACGAGATCGCTGCTAGACAGCTCTACCACATACCCAGTTAATTATGATTTTTATAATTTGGGCTCCTAATGGTTTCTTAGTCAGAAAGCAGTTATGGAAAAGCTTCAGTACATAAATACTGCATAAATTATCATAACTTAAGACAAAAAAATTGGTTGGCGTTCTAAAGCTGACAAACTGCATGTTACAGTAGTTAGAAAGAGTACAGAGTTTATGTACAACCTGCATGGAAGCGCGTATTGCTCCTATCCACTTCTTACAAACTGGCAATCACAGATGGGCTCATAAAAGACTTGGAACAGAAAATAGATCTCTGCATTTGGAATGTGCAAGTTCTACATCTACATTAACAGATTTGTAATTCACAGCATGACGTTCAATGAAAGATGACACGGTAAGGGTGTTGTACATTTTAACATACTTATGTAATGTGCAATTATGTTGAATATATTCAAAAACAGATTTTTCTGTAGGTTGGGGAAAATCCACAATTAGTAATCGTTTTTTCTTTTCTAGAAATTATGATACCTTGGATGGCTTACATGAATTTTTTGGTGCATTGATGCTAAGCGTTTTTCATATAACGAACAGCAAACCCAACCTGGAAAAGCAAGTTTTAGTTTGGAAGTGAAATAATCTAACAAAATATTGTGCTTCTACAATACCTGACAGGAGCATTGCAAAAAACCCGTTATGACAGTCTACTGTGGTTTTTTCCAGTCATCTCAAAAATGCTGATTTTATTTTGTTGTCAGGAGCAAAAATAAGGGCCTAGTCCTCTTCCCTTGTTAGGCAGCAAAATCCAAAAGGGACACAAACTCCCCGGCCGATGGAATACTGCTGTGGTAGGGAGACGGAATGGCCTGAAGAGAGGAGCTACTGAGATGTGGGAAGGGACTGACAGCCCGATACACCGATTCCCTGCTACCTACAGCAAGAGCACTGTCGTGTGCCCAACAACCACAGCGATACGCACCAACAGCACCCAGCTTCAGAATAATTATTTGATATGTTCATCAACTCGAAAATTGTCCTCCCAGACCCCAAGCCATCTGCATGCAGTAGCCAAGCAGGAGAACAAGGAAGGGTGTGATTTTGTTGATGGAAGTGATGAAGCTGCTATTAACTTTGTTATTTTTTGGTATCAGTCATTCCACCTCCAAAAGTCTTAGCAGGGGATGTGCCTCGAGGATGGAGGACTCTGTGGAAAGTTTGAAATTAATCCAAACCAGTGCCACATGGAGTCAAAGTGACCTTATTCCAATCAGCGAGAAAGGCAATAGGAAAGTCACCTGCGTAGAAGGTATCTGTACTATAAATCATTTAGTCAATAATGATTCATAACAAACAGAGCTAATTTTAGTGTTGCTACTTACAGCTTGAGCTTGAAGCTCAGGCGCGTGTAGACAACTTGCTTCAAGTAGCTTTCTGTACGTACGGGACCTGCTGCTGCCGCTCCCTCCCCTCTGCGTTAGGCTCCTGGGGGGCACCCGCAACTCCTGCGGCGTGTTTTATTTCCGACCTTCCTGCTCAGGGGACGGTTGTAGTTGTCAGTATGTCGGGCTTGTTGCTGTTTTAAAGATCTGAAAGCAGCTTTGTGGCTTCTGTTTCTACATGTCAGTGCTTGCTATGAGCAAACGCTTTAAATAGTAATACTTTGATAAAATTTTTCGATTCATTTTGTTCTTGAGTGCTCAAGTGAGCGTGGCAATTGATGAGCTCCTTACAGGACCTGCACTAAAGCCTGCTGTGATGCCAGCACAGCTCATCTCCATGCCATGGTAGCCATCAGCCCCTCCGGCCAGCCTGCTGCTCAACCAGGCCCGCGCCCGACCCGCGCAGGGAGCGGAAGCGCTGTGAACCCAGCGCTGCTGCTCCCCGTGCTGAGGAGCTGGTAAGTCACACGGCCGTTTGTCATTGTCTCAGGTCAGAAGGCTGCTTTGCAAACAGGATTTAGCCCATGAGTCACTATTTGGCCTTCTGTACTCAAGAAAAATCAATTATCAGCTCAGATTGCCTTTCCTCCGTGACTCCAAAGCATCTTGGATGCCTTTCTTCCAGAGCGGAAAAAGAGAAAACCATAGCAGCGCTATCACCCGCTTTGACCTTTTCCTCTCTATCAAAGTTCTTCAGTACTAAAGTGCAAAGGGCAACAAAACCTTGACCTTCTGCAGCAATGGACTGCATACTCCCTGCATTTACTGGCAGGACTTCTTTGACTCTGACGATTAGTACAGAAGAGACAAAACTATATATAAACAGTTACCCTTGACTTCTACTGCAAGGGGCCACTTTTGCCTGGGAAGCAAGAGTGAGCGAGGGACCTCTAAATAATCCCAACGAGCGGCATTTGGCGGCAGCCTACTGGAAGCCCATCAGGGTTAGTCAGCAGAGCTGGGAAATTTTTTATTTGAAGTTGAGTATATTCCTCAATCCATTCAAAAACGTAAGGAAGCAATGCAGGCCCTGCACCATCAGGCTTTCGTCTCCCCTCCCCAGCAGGGCAGCACGTGGAAGTCGCACACAGAAATGTTTTCCAAATTAGTCTCATTGAGAATTCATTAGCAAAAGTTTTCAGAGCTGCAGTTACATTAGTAAACGTAAAATGCATTTTCCTAAGTTTAACCAACTAATTTAGCATGGGCAAATCGAATGACTCATTTCACAAGTGCTTCACATTTATTTCTCAGCAAAATCAATCCTGAAGAAGGAAAGCTGCTTCTATAGTAGGTATATTAAATCTTCTTCCTCCCTGCTTTGCCTCCTTGGTTTTATATTTTCCACACCAAGGAAAACAAGTGACAGACCACGATAAAATCTTGGTGTCAGTTTAAGCCTCCGTTTGAAGCACTGGGGAGTTTTCAGCAAAACTCCAGGTTGTTCAAAGATTTCCCCCACGTCCCAGTGTCCTGAAATCACCTCTGATGTCCCCGAGTACTTTGTTCACTACAACTTCAAAGACTCGTGGATTTTCACGGCCTGAAAGCAGACACCACGTTTGCTCTTACCATAGGAAAGAATTGTGAGGGCGCTCAGAGGGCCCCTCATCCTCCCCACCGCCCAAAGGCAGGGGGGGAAGTGTCCCCCATGGGATAGAAGATGGTCATTTAATCTTCACCATTACACAGAAGAGAAACACAATTACATACCAATACTTAAATCTGATTTCTCTGGTGAGTGTTTCAGCCCAGGGAAGCTGGACAGTCAGTAAATACAAAATTCCACATATTTGATTGGATAAGGGACAGTAGAATATCACATTAAATAATCCACTTCCCAGTACCAGTCTGACAACATGACATTTGGGCTGCAAACTGGGTATTTGTTTTAAGAACAGAGACATACAATAACTTCAATGCAAATTCACTCATCCACAGTAAAATACAGTTTCTCTTTGCTCAACACGCTCTCACCTTACCCTTCAGAATAACAAAAACCTCACTTTCGGGTGCATGTCTGTGCGTTAGCAAAAAGATTAATTTTGGCACTAAATTCAAAATGCTTCCCATGCACTTGGGAAATAGGAAAAGATGTGCTTAAATCCAAAAATCACCACACCCAAACGGGACTTTTTTGAGCAACCTCTTCAATTAAACTAAAGCAGAAACACCGCTAGCCACCAATTTTCCTCCTTCTGGACTCAGCACTACAAAGTCGAGTAATTTCAGAGAGATGGGACCATTCCTCCGTCCAAAGTGTAATTTTCCCTGGCTGGTGTTTGACAGCATGCCGCCAAGGAATTCTTCGCAAACATCCATACAGCTGCAGATTTCCAACAGGAAACACAGATGGAGCTTAAGCAGGCGAAGCAAAAAAAGCCCCAGCACACTCACTGCACACACGCAGAACTGCTGGGGAATTTGTGCAACCACCCCGCCCCGACTCTGGTTTGGCCGTACGTGAGCTACCAACACTGGCAAGAGCAGCAGAGGGACCCCAACCGGAGTTAGTTCCCGCTCAGGCCGCTGACTCCAGCATGAGACTTCTTGCCACCGGAGTCACGACAGAAAGCACTAACCAGCCTGATTCAACCCACCCGTACGAGCTTGGAAACGGGAGAGGAAAAACTGTCAAGTAATTTCAAAGGCTAGAATGAGTTTTGATTTGGTTTTCGTCGTTAACAATACAGCTTGGAAACAGTTACCAAGGAATGAAATGTGCATTAATAGAAGGAACTGCATCTTTTTTGCTTTTAGAGCGTTCCTTTTTAAAAGGCAAAGCAGAGAAAGTTTTTTTCAGGACAGAGGCCCTCTTGTGCTTCTCCCCCTTATAATCTTTCTCAAGATTCCACCAATTCTCCCGCAAAGCATATCCGAAGCAGCCTACCTCTACAAAGCCCAAACAGTATGAAGATGCTTTCTATGACATCGTAAGTTTTTACAAGGCTGATGTCCTACAAGAAGCACGAAGCCAGCCTAAGCGAAGTATTGACTAGAAAGAATTACTGGAAAGTTTTCATTTTTAAGGCAATATTTTTATATAATAGTAAGATTAAAAAAATCAAGTAATATACCCAGCTCAAAGCTATTCCAGAAGAAGAGAGATAAAGCGTGCAGACAAATATCATTGGCTTCCAGGCAAAGCTGGTAAGTTCTTTTCTGAGAGCAATTCTGTTATTTCAAAAGAATTCTGAATCAGAATAACGCCTTAAAGACACCTTATTTCCTGCAGGAGCAAAATTGTGAATAATGTTCTTCTGGAAACTGTAGGTGCTTTTCCAAGAAAATGAAACTGTGTGCTTTTCCCAGGAACAGGCGCATCCTTCAGCTCTGCTGCCTCCAGAGCTCCGACTCTGTTTGGCTGGGTCGGGGTCCGGCCCACAGCGGTGTCAGCTGTCACCCCCAGGCCATTACCCAAGCTGAAGTGAGTCTGCCAGGCTTTCACGGGAACTTCACGTAAGCAAAAGTGTTTTTCTGCAAAAGACCTTTAGATAAGGACAAACCTTAACTAAAAATATTTTTTTTTTTTTTAAAAAAGAGCTTTAAAGCATTTTGCTGAAAAACTCCAGGTCTGTGCTTTCAAATGCGCTGATTGTAAAGTTCTCTGGGTTTTCTAAAACACTGCTGAACTGAACATGCTCTAAAGGAAGCCACCAAGCCAGCACGTACCCCAGCTCTATCAAACACAAACCACCGAAATCCATTTGCCAGGGTCCTGGCGAGGAATAGCGGTGCTGCCTTTTTGATCAACAACTTCTAAAGTTTCTCCAGAGATGCTTTCATCCATCGGTTTCCATTTGCGAAGATTAGTCAATCAATCCTTGCTCTAACAGAATCTACCATTAAATGCATTTTAATGTTAATGTTTCTTTTCCATTTCTGGAGAAGTGAATTGAGTAAATGTCATTTTCTTCATACTTTTTTTTCCAGCTTCCATTAACAGGTAAGAAACAGAACTCTGGAAATGGAAATACTTTCAGATCTTTGCCCAACTAGCAATCAAAAAGTGGTGGGAACGCCAGAAATGTGCTTTTTTTCTAGCTCTATGACGCAGATGTAGTTTAATATCCACGTAGATGAAAGTTCCACTGCAGGCCCGGATCAGTTATCGGGTTGAGTTCAATCTTGTCTTGTGATATCAGCGCAAATTGGTGTTTCTGAAAGAAACAAACTCATTTTGATATAATAATCAAGATCTCTTGTGGAACTACGCTCCTTGTGCGACATACTCAAGAAGGGGCTGCCATTTCAAGTGGCGATGAAATTGCTTGAACTTTGAAATTTAGAACTAGGTGACGTAGCCCAGGAACTTGCTCAAGCTTTTTGGGAAATAAAGGATAAAATTTTCTCTTCTGAAAACCAGAAAAAAAGAATAGCCCTTCAGTTTCAAGCTAAATAGCATCTGGGAAACTGCTTTTAGCTGAATTAGGCTTCGGATGTGGTGTTTAATTAAACTAATCTGAAAGCTGAGGGCTATTATTTAATAAAAAAGGTTTCACCTTCTGAAGAAATCACTACTATGCTTTTTGGCTGACAGCAATTTTGAGCAATCATCACTCTAAAAGGGCTATGGATTTATAGTTTGCAAAGAGGAGGTAAGTGAGAGGCCACTGGAGCAGGGGGGGATCAAGGCAGGAAGCGCATCGCGGCTGCAGCTTTGGCATGGTAATTTTTAGTAACTTTCACAATCCAGGCGCAGAAAAAGTGTTCCCAGAAAGGCTACCTGGCAGCAGAGCTGCTGGGAGCCGCGGCTCAGCCCCGGCTGCTGACCACCTTCCCTGCAGCTCCGAGCTGCACACTGGGGAGCGGCCGCCCCCGCAGGCACCCTTACACCGCAGGGCATCCTCCGGCCCCAGCTACAGGGTACCAACCCTGCCAGGGCTTCACACCGGCATCTCCAGCACACGCAGACCTGTGCCAGTGCTGAGCCCGGCACGGCTCGCAGGGGCTGGGGTAGGCCCTGCTCCGGCAGAACCGGTGTGTGTCCACCATAACCTACAGGAGACCCAATTACCTACAGGGGCATCCGCAACGGCTCCGCACCTGCCCCACAGTCTTTCAGTCCAAAGAATTTTCTTTGCCCCAAACTAAGAGAAGCAAGAGCAGCAGCAAGCGCAGAAGACAAGCATGGCCAGATACTTCTTTTTACTGTTTCTCTGTCTGGTTTTAGATCCCTGTTTTCTTTCCCTCATTTACTTTTCCGCTTTGCTCCAATACTCGAATACCTCTCTATCCATCCCGTGTCTCTGTGGTGTTCCTCAACAGGATTGCGTTTCTGTTCTCTGCATGGTTCTTGCTTTCACTCACTACACCAAAACTGCACTCTTAACTTCAATCAACAAGGTTGTTCCTCTTGCTGCCCTTGCACATTAACAGGATGGGTCCTTACGAACAGCAGAAGATATTTCTTATTTGTCCTTGAGATATAATGTTCTCAGGCACTACTGCCTTGTATTTAAAAGGCTCTTACAACAGTTTACATCCCAGCTTTCCCCCGCTGCCAACTGAAGAAGCTAACAAAAACTCTTTCTCAGGCAGCAGAGGTTTGTTTGGATTTGTGAAGATGTCAATATTTGCAGATGGCAGGGCTCCAGCCCCAGCCCAAACATCTTGTAGGGATTTGTGTCTTTTGCTGTAGCTTATTTCCACAGTCCTTTCCGCTCTTCCCCTGTAAGTCTGGTTCAGTCCAAGAGGCATCTCCAGGTTCCTTCCACCAAAACAGGAACAACTCTTTCCAGCTTGGAAGAATTTAGGAGGAGTAGTTTGGTGAAGCCAAGAATCAATTTTGTCTGTGATCTTTTCCACAGATGCAGGGCTCTCACCCGCACCAAAAGGGGATTCCAACCATCAGACACAGCAGTTCCCCATGCACAGGGGTGACAATTTGTGGTAGTGGCAGGACTTTCCCCTTCCTTCTTACTCTTGCTGTAAGAAATTACAGCCCGTGGGATGCCTGGAGCAGCAGGTGCCTCTCTCACAAGGGAGCACGCAGAGGAATACCTCGGGACGAGGAGTGCACAGGTCAAAGCCCAACCCGCAACTTGGTTCCGAGTTTTGCAAAGCAGTAGTACAGCAAAGCTCTGAACATTTTATAGCACTTCTGTAGGAAAAATTGGTTCTCTATGTCCGTCACGTTGCCCATCAGCATCACTTAGAAGACAGTTCGGGAGTTTAAGTCACAGCAGACTGCACACTTCATGTGTCAGTTCAAGACACAATCTACAGAACAACTTTGGAAAGCAGCATTTTACTGCAACAAAGCTTCACTATCAAAATTTATTTCCATTATTTAATTCTCTGTTGTCAAATGCTTCCACCTCCCTTCAGAGGAATTCAGTTTGTCAATAATTAAAAAGTAGGACTAGAATAAAAAAATTAAGTCTTTCATAAGAGTTCCCTTTTCCTCTTCAGCCAAAAAAGCTGATAGCAGAAACTTCACAAGTAATTACTGTAACCGAAGACCATCTTCGGTAAACTCCGATGTGACTATATCATAGCTGGGTCAAGAGCCAGCTTTGTTACAGCCCTCTAAGCTCCGTGATGCCTGGAAGGGCTTCCATCGCCCACAAGGGTTTACAGACAGCTTCTGGAGTTTCTGCCCGACTCGGCGTGAGGAGGCCCTCTCAAAGGGGAGCAGTGTCTCCAGTGTTTATAAAGGGTTACCCAATGGAAACCCCTTGAAAACGTTGTACACGTAACTGATCCTACATTCACAGAATCTGGTGCAACGCAACAACACATTTGCTAAAAGGGAACACCAAATCTCCAGGGGCTGATTTATCCCACGCTCTAGTGGATCTATAGTTAAACAAACAAAAAAAAAAAAAAGGAAACATGATGATGAGATTAACCATTCAATGTGTTTTTCCGAAGGGATCAAAACCACAAAGACTTCACTTCTAAATGTCTAAGTTAGAGGAGATAAAGTCCACCCAGCAACCATTTCTAAACCGTTCCCGGGCACTGCAAGCCTCTAAGCCATGCTAAAGGTGAAAGGTTTTCAAATTGTAGAAAAATGCTTTAGTGTCTGTGTAATAACTCAAGACACCACACAAATCTAGGAACTCCGACTGCAGAAGGGAGAACCGGGAGTGCAGTCACGTTATGCTGTCAGGTCGCTCCAGTGCTCCAGATAATCACTGTTCTTTCAGCTCCAGGTTTCTCGTAACTGATAGACAGTAAGAAGTGTGATTACCAGCAGTGACCATTTACTGCCAGACACAAAAACATCACGAATGGAGGAAAAAAAAAAAAAATAAATAAATTAGATTCTTTCTCATTTTGGAGGCAACCAGGATTATTACCACTTCATCTATTTATTGCTACTTCTTCCTTTCTTATTACTGCGACCAAAGAATCACAAATTGCAGCTTGCTGCATCACAGTATTTGCTGTAAAATATATAGCTACAACTTTGAAAATGGGTTTTCCTCAACAGCATGTTACCAGGAAGGCTTTGTGGCTGGATCTACACCGAAATATGTGACAAAGGACCACAAAAGGACTGCACCAAAGGCAAAAACAAGAGGGCAGCGACTCCCAGGCAGAGACAAAGACAGCCCCTGGAGAAGAGGGATGCTAACATCCCTGCAAGCAGCACAGAAGCAGATCTGCACACTGGGCAGAGATGGGAGCTGCGTTCTGCCGCGGCTGGTGATGAGTTTCCAATACAGCCATACCACGGCTCCATTTTCATAGAAGCAACAGTGACCTCTCCTTTACTGTAGCATACATGAAGCAGGACACGTTTTAATAGAGCTTTGCAGACCCGAGACTGAGTGATTTTTAGAGTCTGCAACTCTCCCATTGGCTTTGTCATGCTGGGCAGTTCTTTGAAGCCCAGTCTGCAGCTCAGAAAGCAGCTGCCAGCTTCCCAAAGGAGCTCCCAGATTTTTCTCAGAACTATTACAGACAGGAGTTTTTTTGAACTGGTTCAGGTTACCGCAAGGTACCAAGAGCGCAGGTGGCTGCCAGCAAGATCTCAGGAAGGAAGACGGGCTCTCTGGCAGTAAGAGCTGTACGATATGCTGTAGCCTGCCATAGAGCCATTGCAGCGCTTCCAGCATTCTTCACTTCCTCTGCATTTGCATATCTTGCATATATTTGCCTACCCTTACTTCCCTCTTTTATAGCAGGAGCAGCAGCCCTTGAACCTATATTTGGGTTTATATCGATCATATACCACACACCATCTAACAATAAAACAGACAATAGAGCTCTTGCTACCTATTTGGTAGCGAAAAGACGCAAGATCCTTTTCACATACAGGAAGGTAATCCAAAGCGAGGAGTTCATAGAACAAAAGCACTTGTGTGAGCATTAGTCCCATATTCCATTAAATTCAAAATTTAATGTAAAGTAACAAATGCAATGTCTGATAAGCAACATTTGATTCCAGTGAAGGTCTCATTCCAAAGAGTTTAACGTTTGGTAAAGTGTAATAAATCAGATGCGAAAGATGTCTTAACTAATTACATAATGGCTCATTTAATTTACCACTGGTATATCCTGCCAGTTCTTTCTAGGTAATGTCCTGGGTGAGATTTATTTATGCAGCAGGGCAGAAATGAACCAATGGATTACAAACGCTAAAGAGAAAATAGACTTTTTTTTTTTCAGGGGAATCCTGAGGCTGGAAAACAGGAGCAGAGTAAATTGCAGTAGGAAGGCAACCTGGAAGATTTAGACTGGGAACATACTGGCACATACTTGCATGCTGTAAATGACAAGCAAAACCACAGTTACTAAGTGAACTAAGAAGTCCCCGCAATGATAATATAAATCATGGATACAGGTAGAAAGACACTTGGAAAAATTACAGCATGATGTCTCCTCCCTTGTCATTTCTCAAGCCTGACAGGTGTTGTTTCCCTCAAGACAAAACCTTTTGGCGACAGATTTGTTACAATATCCTCTTTAAATGACGGGACCAGCACACCACACACCATTCAAGATGCAGGTACACTAATACCTTTATACGTAACATTTTCTATCCCTTTCCTTACAAATCCTAGCATTCAGTTTGCTTTTTTGGGTGCTGCTGGCATTTTCATATTATTATTCATTATAAATCCAAGAGAACGCTCTTCAGCATTAATAACTAACCCAGCCGTACTACTAACCAGAACAAACAGGCTCTGGCTTGCGGCTCCAAGGCCAAATAGCAAAACCTGGCCACCCGCTGGGTCACACGGCTCTGAGCCTCCCCTGGACCTTCCATGGTGCCACTGCGGCTGTAAGACAAGACCCCGCAATCCCAAAGGCGTTCTGGGATCGGTGACATTCGAAACAGAAAGCGCACAGAGCGCTGACACATCCTTAACAACCCCAGGGACCCAATGTCCTTCTTTTGAAGTCAAGAGCGGAATTTGAGTGAATTTGACCTAGCTTACTATGTCACCGAAATTTTAAGTTCATTAAAATATATACTTATGCTACTGTTTGTGTGCTGTAGCAAGAGAATTATTGTCTTTATAATTTTAAGGAAACAGCTGCAATTACAATGTACTAACAAGCTGCAGTTGTTATAACAACCGGGCAAGGTTAAAGGCTTGGCAAAAGCTGTACCCACTGGAGTTTGTGATCTACACCAAGTGGGAATGCACTTAAGAGGACAAGGAA
>VXBH01005245.1:2474-54075 GCA_013400035.1 Rynchops niger
GGCCGGTGGCGCGCACGTGAGGGCGCGAGGGGTCCGTGTGTCCGTCCGTTCCGCCCCCCCCTCCTCCGGCGGCGCTGCCTGTCTGGCACCCTTCGGCCCTCCCTCGCCCGCTCCTCTCCGCTCGCCACGCCGGGCCCATGAGCAGCCCAACGGGCAGACGGGGCCTGGGCTGGCTCCGCCCGGGCTGGCCAGCCTGACGGAGCGCGGTTCCGCCGGGGAGGTGAGGCCGGGCCGGCGGCGGGTGGCGGGGCCGGTCCTCGCTGGGGTGAGGGGGCCCCAAACGAGGTCAGGGCGGGTGTCGGTGCTGGGTGGGTGCGGGGCTCGGAGGGGCCGCTGCACTTGTAGCCCTGTCTCTGCGCTCCCCAAGCGGCCCGGGCAGAGGGTCCGTGCCCCCCGGGCCCTTTGCCCGGGCTGCAGCCGCCCCCCCTCCCCGCCATCGGAGGATCTCTTCTCCTTCTACACCGTAGTTTGGTTTTTAACTTCGGAATGGGCCGTGTATTGAAGTGTTTTCGTCAGCTGAGAAATATTTCACTAAAAGAAGCGTTTTCAATACGCGGAGTTCCTCTGTTATCAGCAAAAACTTTTCAGATGTGTTATTTCAGCTGAAACTCTTTGTGATGGCTAAGCCACGTTAATTCTTTCTCTCTATCATGCTTAAGACTCCATTGTCAAGCCTAGTGGGGAATCTCTCCCATTGAATTAAATACTAGCGTCTAGGTCTAGCATGAATTCCCACTGCATGGCTGCATCGGGTCTTTTATCGCTCTCATCACTTCAGCGGTCAGCAGAGTTCAGCGCATTGTTTGGTGAAGAATAAAAAGTATTATTGTTCCTGATGCTGCAGTGGAAATTCCTAAAATATAAATTAGGAATTAGGAGGAGAGGAGCCGTACAGTTTTAGAAAGCTAGCAAAGTTCGGTATTGATTACCACAGATACTTTCTAGAGAAGGAGCAAGAATTAATCCTGCATTCCTGAACATAGAGATGGAATGGAGGCCATTCCCTGGAAGCTGTATTTCTTTCTCTTCTCAACTATATTGCCTGCATGTAACATAAGAACATTTCTCACAACTTTTTGAACTTTTTAAAAATTGTAACAAATCAGATTTATTGGACAGCTGTGTCATAATGCGTGTGAAAGAAAACATTCTTGGAAAAGAAGTCTAAAACTTAGATTCTTACAACTGGCATGTTCTGTCAGAAACTTCCTTGGAATTGAGTTGGAGGTTTGTTTTTTTAATTTTCATAGATACGTATCCACTGTGGCCTATCAGAGTAAGAAACCTCAATTGCTTTTCAAGTCCATTAGTTGTGTATGCAAATACAAGCGACTAGCATAATTTTTATTTATTTAACTGCACTGAATCTGGCATTGGTTTCTGCATATTGCCAAGAGGTATTGTAAGTATTTTTATGGTTTAGGATCATTTGGAGTGGAAGGATCCTCAGGAGGTCTGTAGTGCAATCTCCTGCTCAAAGCAGTGCCAGCTATCAGGTCAGACTAGGTCATTTGGGGCTTTGTCCTGTTGAGTCTTGAAAACCTCCAAGAATGGAGACTGCATAAGCTCTCTGAGCAACCTGCTCCTGCCTGACTATCCTCATTAAAGCAAAGAGGCCTGAATCTCCTTTTTTCAGTTTATGCCTGTTGTCTCATTCTTCCACCATGCATGGCTGTGAAGAACCCAGCGTGGTCGTCTTCATGGTGGATTAACGAACTTGTACCTAGAAACACATATCTGCCTCTTTACAGTGTAGCAAGATTGACTTCTTGGTTTGAGTTGTCTGTTTCTTGAAGTAATATTTCTTTGGATGAAAGTATTGCATAGCCTTTAGAGTATTTGCTTACTAAAATAATACAGGACTCATATTTGATCTTAAACATCTGTATAGTCCAATCAGTTTTTTAAAGCATACTCACTGTTGGAAGGCAATATTGAATACTATAGGGATTCAAATAATTGCAGGTAAATTGAATAGCAGGTTTTCATTTGTGTTCAATGAAAAACAGTGAGGATCAGAAATGGATAGACAGGGAACTGAAGGAGGCAGACTTGGGTTATTTCTAATAGGTCTGGTCATTGAAATTAGGATGAGGGGTATTATGTTGAAGACTAGACTTGATGGAGATGTAGAGTCATATTTTGTTTGGGTATGGGTGTAGTGAAAGCTGTACAAAACAAAAGGGGGAGGAGGAAAGTCTCATCATCTAAAACCTGTTTTTGCTTAAGTATTTCTGTGTATGGATCTATGTCTGTCCTGACACACTCATAACTTACTCTGACCAGTTTGCTGAAACCTGGTTCATCCATTTTTTTCTCCCATTAAAATTACTGGAATGTTGTCTGTTGACTATAAAAGCCTGTCTTTCTCTTATTTTTGTGTCTGTGTCTTTTATTTACGGTGTTTGTGTCTTTTATTTACTTTGTCTTGGGGATTTCATACTCTTTTTTATAAAATATATTTCCCAGGTTTGGATGAACATGAGTACTAAGTGTAGATAATAGATATTTGTTTGCATGTATTCTGAAAGTTAGTCTTGCTGTGTGAGAAATTTGTACCTCTGGATAAGGTAGCTGGGGAGCTAATTGTGAACTAAAAGATGATGTAGCAGGATCCAGGTACATAGTTTGGGTGTAGCTAAGGCTGGTAGTAAGCTGCGTGGAGCCAGCAGAGTAGTCCTTCACCAGCACAGAGGGAAGGTTTTGGTTTGGGCCATATGTTTCTCTTGCCTGCCTTGCCATGGTGCTCTTTAGCATCCTTTGGATCCCCTTTACTTAATTGACAGAATTATGCCAGTGAACAACAGGAAAGGTTACTGCCATTTCTATTGAGTCTAAACAACTCAAAATAGAATTTCATTATTACCAGAATTGGTGTGAGGGAAGCCAGCTCTTACAGTGCTTCAGCTGTCCATGAAAGCATAGCTTCAGGTCCATGCTGGGCCTCTGTTTAGGGAACCTTCTTGTCTCTGTGTTTGTCTTTATATTTGTAGATGATAGTGCAATATAAATATATACGTTCATGGAAGTGGTTAATCTGAGAAGGCTTTCTGTTCTGACCCTAAACCTCATTTAATTTTGCAGTCTCCATGAAATGATTAGATTAAATGCAGGGATTCATTGGGGATTGAGAGTCATTGACTGTGAGTGTATATTAGCAACTAGACAAAATGTGAAGTAAGAATTGACTCTATGAACAAGGCCTAGGAAACAGATATAGAAAGTGGAGGAAGATGATCTCTAACATTAAATGTGTGATGGGGAAACTGCTTTATTGAAAATAGCAGGTATATTGTCAAGGTGTGTAAATTATTTAGGGTATTGGAAAGAGCTGCTGCAATGGTAAGTATGAGAAGTAGGCAGGGAAGGAGCTGATTGAAATGAACCCAGGCTTTGTGTAGTAGGCTTGTTCCTTAAGTTAAGGATGGGATAGTGAATACTTGGAAAGGGTGGAGTAACTTATCTTCAAGATTGTGTCCACAAAAAATAACTCTTTCAGAATTAGTAAGTATAGAACTATTTCTGAATGGTTTAAGTGGTTGCTTTTCAGCTTGTAATTCCCCTGTTCTTACCTGCATAGGTTTAGTATATTAGGAACAAGCATTTATGGTTTTAAAATGCTCACATATAGCATGCTTGGGATTGCAAATGTTATTTTGCTGTGAGCTCACTCTAGCTTCTAAGTAACAATATGATTTAAAAAGTCATAGTGAATGAACTGTGTGCCAGAAGTGTGTAAGACAACGTAACTGAACTCATTAAACTTTCCATTTTATTAAGAGGGTTTCCCTAAGGGGGAGACTAAATAGTCTGTCTTCCTGAAATTCAGCCAGGAGTTTAAAAATGAAAAGTTCATATTGAAAACGTGTGGTTGAGGTGTGTGACCACCATGTGACATTGGGAAGGCCATAAAATGGTTCAAAAAAAAAAAAACGGAACAAATTTTTGGACTATACATTTGTCAGTGGTTATTAACCTGTTGGTCATAGTTCAGTCTCAAGCTTCCAAAGTTCTTAATCCTTTGATGTGATGGAAGCTACAATTGATTCCAAGGAGGGTATGTGTTCCATATACGTTGTATTTCCGGGAGGATACCTGTTCTATTTATGTTGTATTTCTTAACTCATCTTGTGAGTGACCAGTAATGCATATGTAGATGATTTGATTCCAGTATGGCAGGTCTTATTAAGTAACTAGGACTTTACTCATTATTTTAAAGTAAGTCAGAAATTTTTATTTTGATAGGTTTAATTTTTTTTGCTATGTTATTTTCTATTAACTGGATGGATACAGAAGTTGTTTTAAAAGGGAAGTAAATTCATATTAATGCTTAACACATGCATTCTACTAATTGTTTACAATAAGCTGCATCCCTTTTTATGCAGGAAACATATGAGAATATTCCAGGTCAATCTAAGATCACGTTCCTCCTACAAGCAATCAGGAATACTGCTGCTGCTGAGGAGGTAAGTCTCGATCATCTTTGAATTCTGCAGATTTTAAGGGAACTTGGGGAAGGGAAGAAGAAATCAGTGCTGGTCGTTTTGGAATGAATGAACAAGTTGGGCATTAACTGAATCATCTTTATTTACTGCATGTTTGTAGAGGGACCACTCATCTAGTTTGTTGCATGTCAAGTTCACTAGCTGAGACTTTTTGATGTAGGACATTTAGTTTCAAAAGTAGTCTTTTGTAAGTGACTGCTTAGATCTGGTTGTATGTTTGCTTAATGAATGGGTTCTTTCCTTAAAATGTGTAACTAATATATGAGTGTTACTGTGACGTTCTTTCAAGTTACAGTTGAGAAATGCTTTCCATTTTGGGGTCCTGCGCCTAAGTGTGTTAAACTTTTGTATCATCTAAAACTTCTTGTGCTTCTCAAATGGGAGTTGGGGCGACATAAGGTAGCAGTTGTTTTGCAGGTTTTTTTCTGATGGCTTTTGTATTTTGTCCTAGTTGGGAAGGATATGCTCGTTAAGTCATCTAGCAGTGTTATAGAGTGAATGGAGAGCAGTCTGAGCACTGTTTAAAATTCTTCTGTGGGCATATAGTAAGTGTGCCTTAATTTTGTAAAGGCTCCTACACTGTAGCAATCAAGTACAGTACTTATTGGTAAAACTATTATTCACTTGGATATGCAGAGTGAAGAACTACTAAGCTTTCAAGATATTACGAACTTCAGAGTCACTTAAAAGTAAAAACATTTTGGGTTTTTTTTTTTTTTTCCCACATCTAGAGTTTTACTGAACAACAGAAGGATGTAGCATGTAGAATTTCTGAAAAATATTATAAGGAGAGTATAAGTGTGCTGTTTCTCTCTGGATAAAGATCTCTTCTGATAGATTGTATTCAATTTAGAGGTAGATGCCATTTGTGCTTTTCAGTGCTAAGTATCAGCTTACTAAAACTGATGCTTATCTACCTACAAAGCAGTGGTGTTCTGACAGAATCCTTCGGTAATATACCAGCGTCTGGTTGCGTTTTTCCCTGCTGCCCCTCTGAGATGTGTCAAATGATAGAAAGCTGTAGAGCAGTCTCCCTGGTATTTAAATTTGCCATGAAAAATAAGACCTATTGCTGCACCTTTTTTTTTATCAGAATAATGTCATATATAATAATCAGATAATGTTATGCCCTAGAAATCTTAACTGCATTGCACATGCTTCTGTTTGGAATACATTTGATAAGTTGACAACTACAAAGTCATATTTGTAGTTGTCAGAAATACTCGTTCCTTGTATTTACTGATTTTACTCCATTTATATCAACTAAGGAAATAGCCCAGCTTAAAACTTGTTCAGAATCTTGCCAATGACTTGGCTTCCAACTTACTCAAGTGCAAAAAAAACTTTCCACCTGTAGAAGTTACTTCTACCAAAGGCATCAGAAGGTAACGTTTGTAGAATAACTTGACATTTACTACACCAATGGATAAATCAAAAGTTTAAATTTTAGCTTATAACTTAAGTACACATTAGGTGCTGGACTCAAACAATCCTGATAATAAAAACTGGAACAACCTCTCTTCTCTGTAAATCCAAATACATAGTAGCTTAATTAGAGCGTAAGTGAAGTCATCCCCATGCTTAATCCAAACATTGCTTATAAACATGCAGGGAAGCATTCTGTGTGGATTCAGTATGGTGTTGGTTTATGGAGATCCAAATATTGGTCAGAATAGCACATATGTCACCAGCGGATAGGGCGTTATGAGGTATGTGTCCTCTGAGCACACTGAACGTACTGGCACCAGTGGACACAGGCTGCCGGAAGAAGCCTTAGAACTTTAAAGATCGCTTGCCCAGGCTATGGGAGAGATAGGTTTGGATCCCTCTTTGTCCTGAAGCTTCTCCATTGCTTTACCCCCTCCCAGGAAAACTAGGCTGAAGAAAATACTCCGCCCTGTTTGCAGGAGCTGAGCTGCTGTGTTGTAGAGAATACAAAATTCGCAGGACTCCTTGGACAGCAGTTGGGGGAATCCTGGCTCTGCAACCTACTATTTTTTGCATTTAAATGGAGAAACGACGATTCAAATCCTGCTCCCAGTACCTCTTGCCTATGACATGTTAAAAAACCATTAAGCTAGATCAAAACTAACTCTATTAAGCTACCTGTGTAACAAGTTTTCTCCAAACCAAATGCATAAACTGTGGAAATAATCACCTTTTCTTTCTGTTGTCATTTCATACTTTCCTGATAGCAGAGTAACACTGTTCACAGAAGCAGAGGGAAGCATCTGACTTAGCAGTTAGAACAGAAGATAAGCGAGTTTGTACACCTTAGGCTGAGGAGAGGCTTGAACCCAGGTCTCCAACTTCCTGAACGTGTAGTCTCGGTGTTATGAAGTTAGAGGGTTGGACAGAAAGGTGGCATATATTCACAGATTATTTGGTGATTTTTATTCTCAGAATGCGTCTCAGGTATTAGAGGCTGCTCCTTTGCAGTTTTGATTTATCACCTAAATCTGAGAGGAACAGAAGTTCTGCATCTTCTTCTGCATTGTTTTTCTTCCTGGTTAACTCTAGATTGGCAGTTTTCAATTGTGTCCTAATTTACAGTTTACTAACTTCAAGCCCTGTGAAATACAACAACAAATGCTGCGTACAACTGTTTCTGCTGTACTCACAGCCCTCTTAGAGGGCTATGACCTTTCCCTTCCCCATGTCCCTGTCATCATGTGAAGGGGTTACGTTTCTTAGTCTGAAAACTACTGCTGTGGGCAGCTTCCTGTTCAGCATTTGGAGGGGAAGGAAGGCAGCCCATGGACTTCTGATGGCCCCCAGTTCTGCCTTTGAGTTGTATATGGACCTTAGGCACTGTGTGCTTTGAATTCCACATGGGACTGGATTCCCAGGTAGGGTTGTGCAAGTCCGTCTTTGGACTGTGTCCTAAATATTGATTGCTTCCACCATGCGTGTTTTCCTCCTTGAGGACTTAGAAGGAACAGTAAAACTAAAGGGAAAGTCACTGTGCTACACAAGATGGTTGGTCTCTTTCTTACAAAATGTGTAGGACTACCTGAACACTTTAAATGCCAGTGGAGAATGCTGTACCCCAGATTTCTGTTTGTAATTCTTCTCTTGCCCTGCTTGGCAATTTAGTTGTCGTGTGCCTTGGTTCCAGAATCAGTAAAAACATAGAACTTTTTTAAAGCACTGTGAATTCTATTAATAAGCGGTATGTTGAAATTTGAGTATTATGCCTACTTTTTGTGTTAATACCTTTGGCATTCCAGTTGTATGTGAGCACCTCAGAAGTTTAGACAAGCAGAGGAATCCAGTGCTATGAGAGAATTATAGTTTTTTATGCTTCATTGGTAAATGGAAGTTCGTCTTTGGGGATGTATGCTTCATATTGTTCCTGTTCTCATTAAAAGCTATAGCTGCTAAGTTGCAGGATTTTAAAATGCTTGTTTGGGTACATATCTTGTAATACTTAAATGTAAAAGAGCCTTTGGTGTGTGTGAAAAATACATACTTTCTTCCTTAAAGTAGAAGAAACAGCCCCAGAGCTGCCATTAATCCAGCCATGTTTGTCATAATTAAATTGACAATGGTAATTTTCATATATAGGTGGATATCTGCTGAGGAAATTATGCCATTTATTATTAGAAGTCAATTGCTGCTTTGTCACTTCTTCAAACATTTGAATTTGCTTTAGGGAATTTGGTTGGGTTTTTTCCAAGCTAATAACAGTAATAAGAAGCTAGTTCATATAGTGCTGATCGTGTGTCTTTCTGTATACCTTGTTACTTGTGTTTTCACTTTGCAATCAGTCTGTGTTTGTCAGTCTTCTAATTTTTTGAATTAAGAATTTCCACCTCTGAAGAACTTATCTTTGAGACTATGTGCTTTATGAAAACAAGCTCTGTTCCTTATCTGGCCACCTATTATTGCTTTAGGAAAGGAATTAATATAATGTGAGTCCAATGTCAGAGAATACGTACAGAAGCACGATGCCCTGAGTGAGGGAAGACATTGCATCAGAGTTTGTGCCTTGTTTAGTCCCAGCAAACTTGCTCCCCAGTCAAAGCTTCTACTATGTAAGTTCACCATACTAATGGCGAGAAATTTAGTCAGTCACAGTATTGGTGATCTTTTAGGGATGGGAGAAGGAAAGATACCATTCAATTGTGGTACCATTAAAGTTTTTTGACAAATTATTAGTGGGATTCCCAGAGGCAGTGGGAAAAAGTCTTCTTCCTTCCTAACTCACGTTCCCCATGTTATGACCTATTGCTGGAGAACGTTGCCTTATGGTGGGAGCTATAGCACAGGTGGGTGCTGTGACCCTCTTTCTTCATGTGCTGTCTTCCATAGATCTACTAGTGAAGATCTAATGCTACATTTGTGGTGGCTTTGGTCCACACTGGAGCTGTTGAGGAGGAGGAGATAAGGAATGATCTAGAGTAAGGTCCAATTCTACTCCCTCCCTTCTGCTAGTGTAGAGACATTTTGTGTGCACTACTCTTTAGCTGTATGGAAGAGAGCTGGCTGTGTTGGAAAAAGGCTCAGCGGGTCTGGAGACTGCAGAACACTACGAGAATAGTATCTTGGGTGATATTCTAGAGATACCTGTTTTTTACAGGGTATGCTAGAAGTTGAGGCTTTGCAGCAGTTTATGTTTCTCATTTATAGGCTGAGAGATCTTTGGGAAATTGCACCTCATTAATTCTGCTGCTCATTGAGCATTTTTGGATTCCAAAGGCTGTTATTAAGTGAAATTGTTTTTCATTCAAGTACACATTAAATAAGAATATCTTAGGAAAAAAATTGAGTGCACATTGCATTGGAATGTTTTGGTTTTTTTTTTTTTTTGTGAAGATTTAGTATGTGTATGTCTTTGTTACACATGTTAAACTTCATCAATTCGGGGGCTGGTTTTTAATTACTATTTGTCCTTCTAGAAAAAGTGGTTAGTGAACATACTATTTATGAAGTTATTCACAGTGCTTCATGTGTCTTTTTGCCTTTACTGCATGTTTTGCTCTATTCATTTTGAATTACTCAGCCATGTGTTTTGCTTCTAGTTCTTGTATAATTGTAAATAAATACAGATATGTAAATGACACTTGTAGAATTGCAATATGCAAGCAGGAAGCATAGAAGATTGTAATATGAGATATTGAGGTTCCTATGCTCAAATTCAAGTTTAAATAAAAACATTTCGTCATAGGTTTGCAAAAGGCTGAAAGCTTTTGTTGTTGTTTGGGGTTTTTTTGTTCAGAAGAAGAGTTTTATTTGCCAAAATCTAACTCTAGGTTCATGAATCTTTAGCCTGAAGTTTGATTGTTGGAGAAAGTGAAGGAGGGTTTACAGGTTAATTGTCTGACAAAGCTGTCCCATTAAGCCACTTGGTAATCCAAAAAAACCCATCTGGATTATAATTATCTCAGCAGCCCATTTAAAATAAAAAGAGGACATGATTTTAACATTGTTCAGTAATGCAGCTAGGTTCTTAACTTTCCACAAACTATGTCCAAGGTTCAGCTCTACAAAAAACCTGAATACCTCAGTGGATTTCATGATTATTTCTTTGAAGAGCTGTAATTGTCAGAAACATGGTTGTAAGCTGATATTTCTATACTATGTTTTTACTTACTGTCATAATCATCATCTGTTGCTGGAGAGGTATTCCGTTCACCCAACAGTGAAAACCAATCATTTGGAAGCATGATGTCAGTAGTCTTTCCTCATAAGAGCATAATTATCATATCAAAACACTTTAACATACATACTTTCTTATTCAATAGGCTAGACAAATGGCAGCTGTCCTTCTACGACGTCTTTTGTCTTCTGCATTTGAAGAAGTTTATCCAGCTCTTTCACCTGATGATCAGACTTCTATCAAAAGTGGATTGCTGTTGATTATTCAGTTGGAAACGCAGTCCAGTATGAGGAAAAAAATCTGTGACATAGTTGCTGAATTGGCCAGGAACTTAATAGGTACTTCATATAGGCTGATGATAGCAGTAAAATGTTTATGCATTGATAGTAGTTGTATTTTTATCTCTTGTTCTCTAGTCTTGTGTAGACATTTGCACATGATGTACTAACTGATTTCATGGTTTAAAATCTAATATTTGTTTATATTATCCTTAATCAGGTAAAAATAAGGTTCCTCAACTCTGCTTTTTAAACTGCTTGAGTTTAGGTGAGATTGTATTAAGGATTAGAAATCCAATTTTGTTTAGATTCTCAAGAATGTTATGCTGAACTTAAGGTTCTTTTTTGAGTGCTGTTATTTAACAGTAAATAGAGATCAACATCTATTCCTGAGTGCCTTTAGATTGACAATTTCAGCCATATTTTTACTCTGTGGCTCGGACACATCTTCAGATTAGTTTTTTTAAAATTAATTTTAGTAGCGATGACTGGTTACCCTGTACAACTGAGATCTAACCACCCTTAAGTTTGCTTATCCTAAAACCTCGTGATGTTTAATCCAGATGAGGATGGCAACAACCAGTGGCCGGAAGTTCTGAAATTCTTATTTGACTCTGTCAGCTCTCAGAATGTGGGACTGCGGGAGGCTGCTCTACATATTTTCTGGTAAACTTTCACACTTTGATACATTTTTACAGGTTAGCTAAGTCATGTCTGTAAAAACGTAAGAAAAACTGTCACAACTTAATTAACAAGCAGTCACATATATTTAATTTATTCTGTTGTATTGTGGTTTACTTAACTCTTACATGTACACTTACAATCTGTAGCTTAAACAATGGGTAAGTTTAAAATAATAGTTAAGGTTAAACTGTGTGAATTTTTATTAATGCTTTGGTCTTTTCTTATCCTTAGGAATTTTCCTGGGATTTTTGGGAATCAGCAGCAACACTATTTGGAGGTCATTAAGAGAATGCTGGTTCAGTGTATGCAAGATCAAGAGCATCCATCAGTAAGACCTTTATGTTCTTTTATTTTTTTAAAAATAATATGTCCTGAGTGTAGGAACTTAGTGTAGTAATCTCAAACGTAAAGGTTAAACCATCGATTCCAACCAGAGAATGGCATTACCTGAAACTGATGAATGAGTTTTGACTGTGCCTACTGCAAAACAAAAGGGTCAAACCTTTTTCATGGTCATAAAGCTGGCTTGGCTGGCTCATACCTGTACTGCTTCGGCCCAGACTCTTCCCTAGTAGTTACGCTTGGAGCAACCTAATTGTCCTGTCCCAAAGCAGAGACAGGGGGTTTAGCCAGCAGCATTGAGGGGGTCAGAAACTCCTTATTAATCTCTCTTTATGGCCCTTATGTTTAACAGTATACATATGTAGTGTCTGTACACGCTATGTCTTAAAAACTCTGAATATATGACAGCTTCTTGAACTGTTTGTGCATGCTTTGCTATAAGGGCATGTTAGCAAGCCTTGTTTTTCTGGAAGGCTTCAGATCTATTGATTTGTGCAGAGGATTGTACTTTGAAAATGTTTCTCTTGTTGTGGAAAATGCTGGGCAAGAATAGGAAACCCTGCTGTGGTATATGGGTTCAGTTTGCTGCTCTCCCATGGATTACTTTTTCTGACCTTTGAAAGTCAACTGAGTAACATTTTCTAAAGTACCACAAGTCATGCCTTTAAAGAACCATGTTTTAAACACTTAGATCACACTTTTTGAAAAATGGGACTTTGACACTTGCATACACGTTTGAAATTGGGATGGATGTTGAAAACAATAGGCTTTTTTTACATAAAAAAACAAACAAACAAACAAAAAACAACCCAAAACAAACAAACAAGAAAACTCCACAGAAAACCTAGAAAACTAGGGAATATTTGCTACCTTGTAATATGATAAACTTTTTTTGTATCATTGAGGACATAAATGCCGAATATCTTCAATATTGCTTTACCTTAATTTGAAGCAAGATGTAAAAGCCCATGTTAAAAATTAATTGGTATATCTATTAGGAAAATGGAAAAGGGAAATGATAATACAAAATGAAGTCTCATAATAGGCCTAAAGTTAAAAGAAAACAAAGGCATGTTTTGTTCCCAGTTCTTCACATTTCTTTCTCCAATCCTGCCTGTCTTCTAGATCAAGACTCTGTCTGCTAGAGCTGCAGCTGCTTTTGTGCTTGCTAATGAGCACAATCTTCCCCTTCTTAAACATTTTGCAGACTTGCTACCTGGAATCTTGCAGGTAAGAAACCACACAAGTAACAATTAATGTGCCATTACTGTTTATATTTACTCTACATGAACATAAATTGTTGGTCTGCAAATTTGTGTAGCATATGAATTTTTGCAGAGACTTGGATTAACTATATCTTTCTGAGCCTGACATCAGTAACCAGCGAGATAGTGGAAACTGGTAAGGAATTTTGTAAACGCAAGCTAATTGATAAGGTTTTAAGGAAAATAGTTCAATGTTGATTAATTTATACAGTGTTACCTAGATAAGTGAGTTAAAATTCTTCGTAAGGTATTTAACTCAAAATCATACAGCTTCTGAATTAACTGGGATATTGAAATATATTTTAAATATGGACTACCCTGAGATTTTGCATAATCAGTAATTGGGAAGTTCATTGACCCATGATAACCTGTGTCATTTCAGTTTAGAGGAAAGCGTGGAATTATTCTGAATAAAGGATCTTGGTAACAACAACAATATGGACAAATTATCTTTATTGTTTGATAAATTAGGAACTTGCAAACAAAATGTATTTTTAAGCTTTATATAATTTCTGAGGCTGGATTAGATCTCTTTTAGGATGGGTGAATTTGAGCAAAAGTTGGAATTCTAATACAAGGTTGTTTACTTTTGAGGGGAAACCAGAGATACATGGTTTGAGCTCTGAAGGATGACAATTTCACAGTAGAGTTCCCTTTCTATATTAAGAAAAAAGTGAAAATAACTGAGTATCTGTGATAACAGTGGTAGTGAACTTTGGCAATTTTAAATTAGGCTAAATTTAGGTTGAAGACTGTCTTATTGCTGCAGTCAGTACAGCAGATTCCTGTTGACAGTGTAAGCTATAAACCTTGTCTGTGTGCTTTGTGGCAAGCTGAAGAAAAATTGTGCCAAGTTAACTAGCTTCTGCAGCCAATGGAATTCTTCTTGATCTTAAATGGAAACTGAGAGGAATTTATTAAAAACAACTGAACTTGAAAATAGGCTCTAGCATATACAAGATAAGTATTTTGATATTGAGGTCGCTATTTGGTCATTAGTCCCTGCCTGTGACTTTGGCAATGACAATTCCATTGTTCAAAAATTGTAACTGCCTGAGAGAACCTTGGTTACTGAGTACTGTGTGAGTGGGAGTGAGGCAGAATTTGGGGTGGGCATGCTGTTCCTCTTGATGTTTGGCAATTAATAGTATGCTGTTTTTAGACTTCAGACTAATAGCCCACTTTGTGTGATATAAGTTTCAATGCTACTATTTTAGGCTGTAAAAACATATGCGCTTGGCTTGCATTTTCAAGCTTTATTTTGCAAATACAGAGCACAGAACTATGCTATGAAATCTGTCTTTTTAAAAATAGTTATTGCAAGAAGGACTAGCTTTTCTGGCTGTTGGTAACACAAGATGGATATGAAGATCTGAGTTTATAAATAGGAGATGGGATGTGTTAGAATAGTGGTGAGTGACCTTTGGAGACAGTTGGATGTTTTTTTTGTTGCTGCTGAAGTTCATTTTGTTGCAATACTAACGTGGTAAAAAAGCTAAAAATAAAATTCTGACTTAGCAATTCAGTCGTCTCAGTTCAATTTCTATAATGGTAATGCTGGAAGTTGAACTTTTCAGAACTAGTAGTTGAAACTTGTATCCAAGATATTTATCTTGCAATGGAGTGTAAAAGCAGCTGGAACTTCAGCTGACTTCTGTGGTTGATTGTGTTTGATACTACAGAAAAGAGCCTCTGCCTTTGAGGGCTCACTGTGTATTTTGAACTTCTTTCTTTAGAAACCCAGCCTTGCTTTAAAAAACTGTCAAAGTTGCAATGGGTATAAAATACAGAGTTCTACAGAAACGTCCACTGCATATTTCATTATGCTTTGGCAGAAGCAGAGGGCGAGTGGTAACTATTAGTCCAAAAGGCCTTAACCGAGGTAGATTTTTTTCCAGAAGTTTTCTGATACAAGAAGATGCAGCTTCTATGTTGAAAGCTTGTGCTGTTTGAGTGGCATTATTGAAAGTGTTGGATTCTAGATTTAAGTATTAAAAACCACCTAAGTATTCACTTCTAAAAATGTTTCTACGTTAGAAAGACATACTTCAGTAATGAAAATTCCTTTCAAAACCCCAAAAGCATGTTTGAAGACAATTTTTTCTTTGGAGGTTTGGGTTTTTGTGTCCTACTTCTAGAAGAGTTTTAACAGCATTGAATAACTGTGCCCTATTTTGGCCCTAGAGTGTCAAGCTGGTCAGTTAAAAGTAAGCTTTAAATTACTTTTCAGAATGTACCTATGGGTTAGGAAAAGTACTTGCAGAAAGCTTGATTTCTTTTTCCTGTGCCCTGTGACTGAAGGCTGAAAGGTCTGCTTTAATTCGGTGGCTCTCCAGAGTTGTCTGGAAAAAAATAAATTGTTTAATCGTGAGATTCCTGGTGTTTGTACATGTAAGCTATGCAAAGATGTTATCACATAACAGGGAAAAAAGGAGTTAGGCTCATTTTCCTTCTTTTGGTCAGTTACTACTTTGAGGAGTTTTTCTTTATTTAAAATGCATTTTGAAGTGCTTGTCAAAATGTAGTGTGGTTTTTTTTGGATGTCGGCAGCTCTGGTGTGTAACCTTAATTTTTTCTGAGTGTATGTCTACTGTGTTAAAATTAAACTGATAATGGTCAAAATTAATGGCATATAACACTGTAAGCCATAATTTACTTGTAGAAAACTTGTAGTCTTGGACCTTGGCTATTATCTCTTTGTGGTTCTTATGGATTTATGCACGCTGGCCACCGTAGTGGGGTCTGACCCTAGAATCCTGCTGAAAGTACAAAGTCTTAAGTGCAGGCTTCCAATTAGTCTTTTATTAGTTCTCAGGTTACACCTCAAGCTGGGTGCCTCTGGAGATGGACCCCTACCCCGATTCATGCCCCTCAGTTATACCCGTACCACCCATTACCCCATCCCCAAGTTCAGTTCTGGTCAGTGGTCTGTTGATTTCTTACTGGTTTTCACTGTTGCTAGGCTGGCCTTCTTCCGAAGTTACTTCATTCTCTTAAAAATATCTCCTTTGTCCTTATATGCTTCAGTCTGCTCATATCAGCCGAATTCAGATAGCTCTTTGTTAGCAGCATTAGCTTTATCAAGAAGTTTACTCTTGGTCTTAACCACTAACCACAATACACTAATGCTAAACGAGACCATTCAGAGAGAGAACAACACAGTTAATCAAATTTCTTCTATAACAGCAGTTCCATTCATAGTATTATTTGGGTTTACTTAATCTTGTTTTCTTCTTATCTCTTGATAGGCTGTAAATGATTCCTGCTACCAAAATGATGATTCTGTCCTGAAATCCCTTGTAGAAATTGCAGATTCTGTTCCCAAGTATTTACGACCACACTTAGAACCTACGTTGCAACTAAGTCTGAAGGTAAAGCTAGGAATTTTTTTTTTTAAATCACTCTTTCCGCCTGAGAACATCTGTTCTAACCATTTGCTCTAATCTCCTGGATTGTAGTTGTGTGCAGATGCCAGTCTCAGTAACATGCAGCGTCAGTTGGCACTTGAAGTAATTGTGACCCTGTCAGAAACTGCTGCTGCTATGCTGAGGAGGCATACAAACATTGTTGCACAAGCCAGTAAGTATTTTACTCATTTTATTTGTTGAAACAATTTGTCTTCCTTTACAGTGTTAAACTGACTTTGGAAGTGGTCAGTGGCAAAACCATGTCTTCTAACTCGGAGTTTGGTGACGCTGGTTACTTTAGATGACACCGAATTGGGTTTTTTAATGGAGAAAGACCCTTCTTATTGAGACTCTTCAGAAATGAATCTGTGCTTATGCATCCACCAACAATTTGAATAAAAATACTGTAGCTTCTTCATTAGGTGTTTCCAAGGAAAATACTACTGTCATGCTTTTCTGCTGGCTTTGGAAATTTGTACTGTAAAAAAAAAAAAAAAATGATGCATTTAGTTCTCAAGTTCTTCGTTTGAAGTTTGGTATGTAGGCCAGATATTCTGTGGTGCTGGCAACTGAAGACTGAAGGAGTTCAGCATGCATGTTGAGCTTCAGTGTTGAGTTAAAGATCTGAATTAAAAATCAGATGCTTATATAAATACGTAGAGAAAGTCTAAAACGGATTGTAAATTCTTTGGAGAGGCACTTTTTAATCATGTGTTATTATTTGAGAGACTAAAAATAACTGTCTTCTGGACAGGCCCAGCAGCAGTGCTGTACACAGTGGTATTTCTCTGCTTTTAAATCCTTTTTGTGAGTAGATCAGCAGTGTAGCCTGCTTTTTGGGAGGATTCTTTTCCCTCCCCATCACACTTATTCTTGATTGTTTTCTGAAACTTGCATAAAGACAATCTGTTAAAAGGCATGTGCTCATGTGCTTGGGCTGGGGAAATCTGTGCATACAAATAATCATAAACCTCATGGAAAATGTAAACTGGATCTGCTTGGCCTAAGTGTTTAAACTATTGACTAGGAATTTTGTGTACTTGTAGAATAGTTTTTTAAAGAACAGATTCTTTCAGAACATATTTTGAAATTTGTAAGTGTTAAGAATGCTGTTTAGCTTGTTGGGAATATTAACGCTTGACGCTTGCTGTCCCCCAAATCATTACAAGCTTCTTAACTGGTCTGGTGGCATAGGAGAGAAGTATCTCATATCTCTTTAGAATGTATTACTTTGTATATTTGGTAGCTAGTTGTTCAGGAATGAAATGTTTGTGTTAAGATAATGCACTGTGTGTGAATGAAGTGCCTTTGGTTTGCAACCTGTTGTAAAATTGTTCTTAATGAATTACTAAGGTGAAAGACATTTATTTTGCAGAGCTAGTAAAGCAGTTATGTTCAGAGAAAGCCAAACAGGAATTCTTTTATCTTGGTGTTGTGCCTTAGTTTAAAAGGGATTCTGTTTTCATTCAACTAAGAAGTTGCTACATCACTTGATCCTCACAACTAGAACTGGGTCTTAAGCAAAACTGACGTCTTTTGCTGGTTTTATTGAACGTGGTGCTGATTTAGGAGTAAGTCTCTGTCCTGTGTACTAGTTTTCTGCTCAGAAACTCCATTTGGGTTCAGACTTCCCTCCTTGAGCTCAGTATTCAAGATAGCAGAGTGTTTTATTGCTCCCTCCCTAGCAATTAGAGCTGCCACTTTTCTTTGGCTGTAGTTTTGCTCCATCTCCATAAAATGGAGTCATGGCATGCTCTGAAAAGAAGCAGGCTTAGTGAGCTCATCCTTAACTTGTTTGTAAACAGTCTATATATTTGCAATAGTTAAATTTTGAGAGCTTGTCAGGACAATGTTGAAACTAATGCACAACTCTATATTTACAAAAATGTCCTTTGTGAAACTATACTTACTGTCAACTACACTCATATTAATAACATCAAGAAGAAACAACATGTGTACAAGCTTTTGCAGGTTCTGGATATAATGGTGGCCAGACAGCTTTGGATGACAGTTTGTTCTCAGCCTTGCTTGTTTGTAGCAAAAAACAATGACATCAGTTTTTGGAACCCTGTAGCATTTGTGACAGATGATGGTGGACTTGCATATTTCAGAGGTGTGACAATACATCATTTTCACCTGTGTGCTTATGAGTGTCTGTGTCTGGAAAGCTTCTGGGCTATAATACTGGGATTTTTTTTGAGGAAATTCTTTTCAGTGACTAGTAAGTATATAGAATTCTGTCATTGTGCTAGAAAGTTCATAGACTCCATTAAGTTATCTTGACACATATATAAAAGCTCTCATGGTATCACCTCTGGCTGAAGACACGTAACCACATCAAGCAAACCAATCCATAATTTGATCTTTTCTTGATACTTGCCTCACAATGCTGTCAGCGAGCAATATTTTCTTCTGTCATCAGTTCACCCTAAGTTTCTTATCTGTCCAGATGTATGGTGAAGTGAGTTTGCTTAGGGTTGTGCCTCTATCTTAGATTACAGATATACTATGTAAGTATATTATTTGTATAAAAGTTGCAGTATACCTAATCAGCAGTATGAACTACTTACTGTATGCCTACTAACTTTTGAGGTGGGTTCCTGTAAAGGACAGTTAACTGTGATGCCTGTCTTAAAGATGTGTGGTAGACTGTCCTAAAAAGATTCTTAAAGCTCAAAGGTTTTGTATTTGACTGAAAACTTGTTTCCAGGGCAAAGTGAAGCATTTTTGCATTAATGATGTTGAATTCAAATGACTGCTCTGAGCAGTTAGTGTAATATGAAGTACAGAATACTTAAGAGCACCTTACTTTCGTCTGAAAGTGCAAGGTGTACTTTTTAGCCCTTGGGCTTCTGAAGTGCCCAGGAACAGGCAGCCTTATAATAAACAAATCACTGCACTCCTTCCTCCTGTGAGAACAACTCAGAAGAATGGTTCTTGCTTATTGCATAGTAGTGTGGAATGTTATGATAAAGATTGTGTAATAGTCTCTATAAAGACTTATACGAAGAAGAGCAGACAGAATCAATCTACAGAGGTAGAAATAGAAATCATAAGTTCTAAACCGTTACCTTATTGTAAAAGTAAAGCTTTATGCCGTGACCACTGTATGTATAGTTAGCAAAATTTATGATGTTAGTAAAACTAAGGGTTGAGTATTATTCTTCCATAATGAATATAGTCTCTTTCATCAGTGAATGTTCAAAGGATGATGTCAGGGTTTCAGCAAAATGGATGAACTATATCTGAGTTCTTAAAGCATATAATACTAATTTTAACTCTTTCAAAGAACTTCAACTTTATTAGGGAATTTACTTTTTACAATCTTCATGATTTAACAAAATCTTGCATTGCACTCTGATTCTTGGTAAGATAAACACTCAACTGTTTGTTACTCTCGATTTAAATGTTCTGACAATACTTTTCTGAAAATCTATTCTGAATTACTGTCTGATGCAGTTTGATAGACTTGGCTATCTGCTACTGGAAGAAGAGTTATATTTCTTCAGTGATTTTTTTTGAAAGGAGAGAACTTAAATTTTATGCTAGTTATTTGAGAATCTATTTTAAGAAAGCAACCTGGTTTTAAAAATTCTTGTTTTTTTTTCAGTTCCCCAAATGTTGGCAATGATGGTTGACTTGGAAGAAGATGAAGATTGGGCAAATGCAGATGAGCTTGAAGATGATGATTTTGACAGGTAATTATGAAACTAGTTGTTGCAATATATTATCAAGACTGTGTGGCTAAAGGCAGATTTTAAGTGCAGGATGCAAATGACTGCCATGCATTACTTTTTTTTTTTTAACTCAAGTAACTCTTCTAATTTTGTTTCCTTGGTCATGAGCAGTATATATGACTCTTTTTCAGGCGGTTTATATGTAGGTTATTTAGGTACTGTTCAGCAAGTAAGTAAATTCTTTCAGCGTTTGTATATTGCTGTAATTTAGTTCTACAAGATGCATGTCCTCTTGTCTGTTTTGCTGCTTGCCGTTTTGCACTGTTTAAACTTTCCAAGCTTTTGTTTCTTCTATCATTTATGTTACTCAGTTCAGAAGTCAGTGCTTCCTAAGCCTTTAAATTGAGGGCTTAGCTGGAACCAAAGCTGAAGGATACGGACTTGTTTAGTCATCTACAGCCAATTTCTTCCTATTTTTCTGTATCTATGCCCTTGAAAAGGTGGTGTTAAAGAAAAAAGCTGCCTACCTTTGAAAGGACATCAGAATGCATAGTGGAATTCCTTGCTGGATTTCATCTAGCTCAAAATATTACGATTTTGCTATTATTTTTAATCCCTTGGTATGGCTAGCAGTAGTTTGTCTTGTATCTTAGGCAAGAAAGATCTACTAAAGATGTCCAGTCTTTCTGATCTGCTTAGTCCTGCATGCTTTGTAGCTTGCTCCAACTTTCCACTGGAATGACAGTGGTTTGTCTACGGTGTCCTCTTACATCTGCTCTTGTCCAAATACAATTAGAATGAAGCGGAAGAAAGCAGAAATACGTGTAGGAGATAACTATCTCCACACTTCTGTAAAGATACGGATGTTAATTTGCCATTCTAGACACTTTTTTGGCATTTGGCATGTCCTTCAAGACTCATATCAAGTTAGTGTTTCAAAACAATTTGTCTCAGAACAGTTTGGGATCTTCATAGGAAGACATGCTATAGAAGAGCTGTTGATTTACCACTGAACTGTAGAGTGACTTCTAGGAGATATCAGGTATATGGAGACACTTGCAAAGCAATGGGTAGAAATTTATGGAAGAACCTGTTTAATCTCTGCTTGACTTGGAATAATTTTTTTTGTTCCCTGTGATTATGGAATTGAAAGTAAGCTGTCTCGCATGGTAGACCAGACACTTTTATCCTTTTTTGTTTCCTCAACTTTGAAATTTTGACATACAGGTAGAACTGTCAAACACCACTGCGTGCAGGTTTGTCAAGCATTTGAATCTTTTTATTCAACTAAATTTCATGGGGAAATAAAATATAAAAGTTCAAATCCACATCAAGCCTTTCAGAGTGTGGAGTTTGTTCAGATGGCCTGCTTTAGGCAGCTTAGTAAGTACTCTGAATCATCCACTTCAGGCATGCCAATTTCACTTTATTGGCAGCAGAGTAACTTTGTTCTTCTAAACACAAGTTAGCTGCCTATGGATTTTAGAGTGAAAATTTTCCTTTTTTTTTTGGTTACAAAGTTGAAAGTAGAGCAAGCAAAGATCAGAAAACAAGTTAGGCTCTGCAACCATAGCCTAAAGGAGAAACGTAGCTCCTTTGGCCCTTGAAGTAATATGAGAGCTTCAGGCTTGGACGCAAAATGCTGGACATAAGCTAGTCTCTGGTGATTGTGTGTGTGATGTTAGTTTTTTCTTTTAGGAGGTTTGCTCATGTTACTGTGTGTTTCCTACCACTGAAGTTCAGCTTTGTGGAGAGCTGTTGATTAGCTGACGTGTATGCTAACCTCTTCTGGTGCTTGAGTCTTTGTAGCTTCATATGAAGACTGGAATTCCTGTGCAGTCCAAGAAACAGGCTAATGATCTGTAGGCTGTAGCCTAGTTAGGGTGTGTTCAGATCTGACTAAGGGGGATGTGAGTCAGCCTACGCGAAAGCAGCAGAGAGTATTTTAGCATTTCCAGTTTTTTGTTTCTCTGACTTCATAGAGCAGGGAAATTCTAAAGGAGGAAAAGGTTAATCCAACTTCCTCTTTTCCTGGCAAAAACCTTGCAAACATTGGAGGGAGGTGTGTGGTCATTTTTCTAAAATAGTCTGTTTCCTCAAACTGAATGTATGAATTAATGGTGAGATGAAACAGCTCAAATAATGTAATTTCAGATGAAAGGTGCTGTTAACTTTAGTGAGTTTGCTCCAATCTAAACCTGTGTGCCCATGCTCTGTTGTCCTGCTGGTGATGTATCTGTTTATTTGAACATGACTAATCTGAAGATCAAATACAATATTGCCATTAACTTTGAGCAGACACCTTTGTTCGTAGCATGTGAGTTTCTAGACTGTTTATGGTTTGTAATGAGACTTGGGGATTCAAGACCTCTATTTCTGACTCAGCTGACTGATACTTGAAAGGAGAGGGAGATTCATCCCTTTCTGAACCATTGCTCAGCTTTTCCATCAGCATGGGTGTCTAGGATGGACTAACCTTGAGTTATTACAGTGTTAGCCCTACCCAGACTGTAACAGTAGTTATCTGTGTCCTGGAAAATTTCTTGCTTTTCTGTAGAGAATAATTCTATTGGGTGGAACAAGTCACTTCACACAGATAATCTTTGTCTGTTCTCAGTTCAATAAATTCCTCACCTGGACTGGATGTTTTCTGCCTGAGTCATTGGCAAGAGAACATGCTACTGGAGTACTGGCACTGCAGTCGTGCAAGGAAGGTCTCTTATGTGCCAAAGCTTGAATTCAGGTGGTTCACATGATTCGTAGCAAGTCTGAGCTGGTTTGTGTTCTCATTGACAAAAAGGTGATCGCCGGTATTATTGCTTAATTCAGTGCAAACTTAGTTTCAGCTTTCTAATTATGTTGGGAAATTCAATCTATACTTTCAGTGCTAGTAAGAAACCCAAGTTTCTTTGGTACTAGACTTAATCAATGGGCTACAGATAATAAATGTTCAGGTGGAGGGTAAGTAATTATTTTGTGACTAGTGTAAGTGCTCTTAGGTTTGGGTGTGCTTTACTTACTCATGGAGGCTCATGTGTATTCAGATGGCAAAAGTTTGAAGACTAGAACTGCAGGAAAGGGCACTTCTGTGCCCTGTTGGACTGTTTATTTTATTGTAGATATCAAACCACTGATATTTCTGTAAATGATATTTAGCAATGCAGTTGCCGGTGAGAGTGCATTGGACAGAATGGCCTGTGGCCTTGGAGGAAAACTTGTTTTACCTATGATTAAAGAACATATTATGCAAATGCTTCAGAATCGTAAGTAACTGCATTTTCTTTTTTTTTACAATTCTATCCTTTCTAGAAACTTTGATACTTCTTAAGTCTTCATGTTTAGCTACTTGATATATTTTTATGCACTTCCACTTCTGATTTCAGCAGCAAAAACTGTAAATGCTGTGAACTTGGAAGTTTCTTTTCTTAGACTGTGATTTATTAAATTTATATACAGTGCATTACAACATTTTTCTGAAAAGTAGACAGCAGAGCAGAGATGTCAAAACCAAACCAGGATGTTTTTTTAAAACTCACAGTCTGTGAATTAAATAAGGGAAGACTTCTTTTTTACTTTAGAATATTCTCTCTGAATCCCTATATAGTGCCTCACAGTACCTTAAGTGTGCCTAAACTGACACCTGTTATTCTGTAGCTCAATATTTTTTGCTTCTTCAAAAGTACTACATTTAAGTGAAATTGTAATACATTACATAGAGGAGTATGTGTTCTTTCTGTTCTTTATTCCTGTAATTTGATGGACCAAAATAGAGAAGTCTGTGGTAGGCGGGGCCGTCTTTTGGTATGCTTTGGTATGCTGATTTCAATATGTTTCATGAGGTGCTTCCATATATTCTTATCAGTTGCTATGTATGCTACTTTTCTTCTTAAAATACCTGTAAAGCTTGCTCAGGCAATCATTCAAAAAACATTGTGCATTTGTTGTGTGTGCTTTCACTTGACCTGTGCTTTGAGCCTTTGAAGTAGAAAACAAAAAGTTCTGTGTACTTTACCTCCTTCGTGGTTTAAAACCCAGTCCAAAAAAGACTGTTACCGTACCAGGTATGGAACATAGGGCTACTCAAGGTACCACCTGCAGAATGTGAACACTTGTAAAGTTTGTTTGGAATGAAATTTTTTTTGAAAGAAAGTTTTATTAAGGAAACAGATTAACCTGACTCTTCCAGTGTTAGTAGCTTCAAGGCTAGCAAATGCCTAGTTTTGTAGTACCCACAGAAAGGCAGTGTAATGGCTATGAGACCTGACTCCTGTGAAGAGAAGTCATGCAGTTGATGCCTGATGCTTTCTTTCTGCTGGATCAGAGCTTTTCACAATCATTACTACTATTTGGAAAAGGGAAATGCAATAGATATTGTTTTGTTCAGAAGCTCTCGCTTGTGGGGAGTTGGAAGGAAAGATGAAGGCATTTAGAGTAGAACATCATCAATACTCTCAGAGATCAGACTTTCCCTTCTCCTGTCGCCACTGCTTTTCTCACAAATGTTTATTGAAATAATAATTTTAATCTTCTGGGTTTGGATTGGGTAGCCAGACAGTCCAAACATGATTGGACTTCATTTTGTAGTATCATTAATTTCAAGTCTGGAATACATGCTAATAGTAATACAATAAGAGTAACAAGAAGTGCAGGCTTAACTAGGAATGTTCAATGAGCTTAAATAGTGCAAAATAAACTGCTTCTTCACTATGCCTTCTGTCAAGATGGTATTTCATCTCATCCTTATCAAACAGAAGCTTGAGTGTCAGGATTCCAGTGCTCTCAACTGTGGAGTTCTTCGTTCCAGGAATTTAATACGTTACCAGGAATAGTGAAATCTTGCATTATTTTGGGAAAGAAGTTCTGTTATATGCCTTTTCCACAGTTTAATAAACGTGTTTGTTCTTCTGGTTTTCTTTTCTGTAATCCCCATGGTTTCTAGCACAGAGAAAGATTGTGTTTAAAAAAAAAAATTAAAAATTTGGAGTTTCTCGTATGCTTCCCTTGCCTAAAGAAAAAGGAGAGGGGCGTGAAAGATCCACTTCAACAGTACCCGCTAGTCTGAGAATAGGTTAATAGGACTTAGAGGCGGGGAAGGCCTTGCATCCCTAAATGCAATGTTACCATTCTTAAAGAGTCTTGTGGAGACTGATGAAAATTTTAGTACTGATTATTTATATATTGTTTGGTTCACTAGACATTTTTCCCCTCCTGACCAAAAGAGGAAGGTATAGGCTGTTCTGATACGATTTTAAAAAATGGGGGAGAAGAAAAAAGAAATACTGTCCTTATGTTTCCCTGGTTAGCACATTTAATTAAAATGCCATTTCCGGGTGTTAGTACTATAAACGTACTTGTATCAGCAATTAAAAATTCTTTTTTCTATGTCTGGATTTGGCTTGGATTAGATACTCAAATTTTTATGCATCTCTGGAAGTATGTATGAGGAAGAGTGAAAAGTATTTAACAAATCAAGTAGATGCATCAATTTCCCTTCTTTCTCCTATTCTTCACTCTTCCCCATCCTCTGCCCGTCCCCCTGTTGTCGTGTCGTCCGTCATCCACACACCCCCACCCCTCCCCCAAAAAATAAAGCGATTTGTCTTTATGGTGCTTTTTAGTTTCCAAAATGAATAACATACGTTTTCACTTTTACTCTTTTCTAGCGGACTGGAAATACAGGCATGCTGGCTTGATGGCTCTTTCAGCCATTGGAGAAGGTTGCCACCAGCAGATGGAGGGCATTTTAAATGAGATAGTTAACTTTGTTTTGCTATTCCTTCAGGATCCTGTGAGTATAATTCTATTAATTATTTCAAAATGTTTTCATTTCTGCTCCCATGACTCCTTGTTAACTATTTGAGGGAAATACTTTTTCAGCATCCAAGAGTAAGATATGCCGCTTGTAATGCTATCGGACAAATGGCAACTGACTTCGCACCTGGTTTTCAAAAGAAATTTCATGAGAAGGTAAGTAGTAGAGTAGTAAAATAAAAAAAAAAAGTGGCAAAACTATGTCCCCTTCAGAAACTTGTTCTTCTGAAAATAAACCTTTTTTTTTTTTTTTCAGGTGATAGCAGCTCTTCTGCAAACCATGGAGGATCAAGGCAACCAGCGTGTTCAAGCCCATGCAGCTGCAGCACTCATAAACTTCACTGAAGATTGTCCCAAGTCACTGCTTATTCCGTATTTGGATAACCTAGTGAAGCATCTTCATTCCACTATGGTGATAAAATTACAAGAGGTATAATATACTGAACAATTTGTTTCACAGAGGGTAACCTTGTCACATAACGCAGAATAAGTATAGCTGAACTAAGACCTCTGAAATAAGCCAGTATGCATATCTGCTGATGTTGCTCTGACAAGAATTAAGATACATACAAGAGCAGATTTTTACATTTTAAGTAAAATACGTGCTTTGGAAATGTAACTTTTTATTCTTCCTCTTTCCAAGTTGATACAGAAAGGCACTAAGCTAGTTTTGGAGCAAGTTGTGACTTCAATTGCGTCAGTTGCAGATACAGCAGAGGAGAAATTTGTTCCCTACTATGACTTATTTATGCCCTCTTTAAAACACATTGTTGAGAATGCTGTTCAGAAGGAATTAAGACTTTTACGAGGAAAGACTATTGAATGCATCAGCCTAATTGGTCTTGCTGTTGGTAAAGAAAAGGTAAGCTTAGATCTTGTCTAATGGTCCAAATATATTATTAAATGGCTTTGTTTTTTGCAGTGTTAACACTGAATTAATATATTCACTTGTTAAATGTATAGCTATGTTGTTGCCAATTTCTATGCTTGTCTCCCTGTTTTCATTTTTGAGGTGACTGTCTTGCTGTTTAGATTCAAATTCACAATAGAATCTTATGAAAATATTACAGCTTAAACTATTCTTGTCACACTGAACGATGTTGAAGTCAAGCATTTTTTGTTTGGGTGTTTGGGGTTTTTTTATTTCCTTAAGAGAAATTCTGGAGCATCTAATTTTAGGCAGTGTCAGAATGGTGGGTAAAATGTATGTAGTTCAAATGAAACTTAGCATAGTTTTTGTATGCGGATGCCTGAAAAAGTTTAGATGTGCTTGAAACAGAACTTTGAAGTGCTTGTTTGTCATGAGGCTTGATGGATTTGGCAGGGTTTGTTGGGTTTTTGATAAGTTGATTAAAACATGTCTTTCTAAAAGTACTGAGATACAACTGTGAAGCACTATATAAGTCTGAGTGATGTTCTGATTGCAAGTGTGCATTATGGTTTACAGGTTTTCACTTTGAGTGAAGAAAACAAAAATCACACTTCAAAATAAAATAATGTGATGTACACAGTACAAAAATAGTAATAGCTCCCCACAAATTTACCATCCCTTTCCTTTGACTTAGAAGGACCACTGGTAAACTTACCATTCGTGCAACTAAATTTTAAACAGATTTTAAACATAACTAATGTTTAATGAATTATTCTTGGAGGACTACTGGGAACGTGGGGAGTGAAAAGTGGGTAGGTGTAACACCATTGGGGCATCTGATGTGGCCTAAAATGTTACTAGCTCATGAGTAAGTAGCTCCTGCTGTCAGCTTTTATCCGAGTTCCATAAAGGAGCCACAATAGTAAGGAGAATATCTGGGGAAGTTAGAATTGTCAGATATTTTTTGTGAGTATTAGTATTTATTTATGTAGTGTTTTATTTAAGCAGTCCTCTGCTTTCAATTATATAAACAGAGGGTGCAGAGAAGCTTAAGACAAGAATGACTCAGTGACGCTTCCAGAAAAAGAACTTGTGTCTTCACTTCTATCTGCATTTCAATCTATTTCCAGCTATAGCGAATGTCTTGATAGTGTGTTGGACTTAACACCAATTTAAGTAAGCATTTAAGTCTCTTGAGAAGTACCCTTTTAATTGTCCTTTAAAAACATAGTTGTTTCCTATATCTAGTTTATGCAGGACGCATCAGATGTAATGCAGCTGTTATTGAAGACACAAACAGACTTCAGTGACCTAGAAGATGATGATCCACAGGTATGTTAAAATTGTGTCTTTGTAGTGCATAGCTCTTTGGTTAGTATTAGAAATGTTCTTTTTACATGTGATGTTTCTGGCCCCCCCATGTAATTACACCTTCAGACCAACTGTTCAGCATGTCTTACAAAAATTGGGATTGATTGCCCTAAGTGGCCTTAGAATCTTTCACAGAAGCGTGTTTAGGAAATGAGACTTCCAGGACCTATATTTGTTGAAGAAATTTCAGCATGTGGGTTCCTTTTCTATTAGTAACTACTTTGGCACTGTATGACCCTTGCTGTCACCTTCTTAAAAATAGTTCAACAAGACTTGTTAGACAGCTGTTCTAGTGAGAGGAGAGCTATTTCGATTTGTATATCTGAAACAAGTACTCCTGTCAAAACACAGTGCTGCATTCTTTTTTGCTCTCTTTGCTATTTTCAGCTCAGTAGTATTTAAATTGGGGAAATTATTTATTTCAGAAGGTAAGTTACTTTTCAGGACAGTCATGATAGGATTACAAGTACATCTTATACTGTCACATTTTTACATGTATAGCAACTTCGATCAGAAGTACTGTCAATGCATTGTTACGAGTAAAGACTTGAGACAGGTCTTTTGAAGGTACTTTTTTATATGGATTGCATATTGGATGAGCTCTTTTCTTTGAAATAAGTTTTATGCACTGCTGACAAATCCTTTAAAAGAAGTCTTACTGTATAATGTTCTTCCATGATGCTTTCCTTTTAAGTATGCATTAAAATAAAATGTGGGACATGAAAATTCTGACTCTTCTCTCTTACAGATTTCTTACATGATCTCCGCATGGGCCAGAATGTGTAAAATTCTTGGAAAGGAATTTCAGCAGTACCTTCCTGTTGTCATGGGACCTTTAATGAAGACTGCATCCATTAAACCTGAAGTCGCTCTTTTAGACAGTAGGTTTAGCATAACGTTTTGCTTGAAAAAAATACTGACATAAATGATTTTGTAGCACTTTTAGATACTTATTTATTCCCCCCCGTTCTGTATAACAGCACAAGATATGGAGAATATGAGTGATGATGATGGTTGGGAATTTGTAAACCTAGGAGATCAGCAAAGTTTTGGAATTAAAACTGCAGGCCTTGAAGAAAAAGCAACTGCATGCCAGATGCTGGTGAGTAATAGGACAGTTTGGGTGATCTGTGTATTGCTGGACAATCGAGTCTGAAGCCAAAATGTGTAACAAAAATATTCTTTATGGTATCAAATGAAATAGTTCTGTTTTTCTTCGGGTGACAGCATTAAGTTTGGATTTCAGACACTTCATTCCATGTGGGTTATTTGATTAAAAATAGTTTCTTTAGTTTGGAGCTTTGATTTTTAAGATAAAAGGTAGTTTTCCTTTGTTAACAAAACTTTTAAGGAATTGGAGATGTTAGAGTAGTTCCTTTTTGCAGGTACTAATGTTACTGACTTCGGTTTGAAAAATATACGCATGTACTAAGAGTGAGACTCGTGGTGCTATCAGGATTTCTTAAAATACCACAGTGGAGTGGGTAGTTAAATGGATTATTAAATGTGGTTTAGAACATTTTTTTTTTTTTTTTTTTAATTAAACTTTTAACAATCTTTCTCGCCATTACATAGTTGAAAAATATTAGTAACAATATTTTCCCTTAAAGGTGGCATTTCTGTGCTTTGTCTTTCAGGTTTGCTATGCAAAAGAGCTAAAGGAGGGATTCGTGGAATACACAGAGCAAGTTGTAAAGCTGATGGTTCCCTTGTTGAAGTTCTATTTCCATGATGATATCCTATTAATGAATTCTGCTGTGAAAATGGAAACTTGGTTTGGAATAATCAGTTGTGCTTACTGTTTTCCCAAATGAATTGAAAGTATTACTGTTAAAATATTCTGTTGCTTTATCGCAGAAAATGGTTCTGAGAATGGTGTTTTACATGCTATTTTAGGCAATGTATCCTACTTTTTCCTCTGGTTTCCATGCTAGTAAGCATGTCTATAATGTAAAAAGCAAACAGTAGAGAAAGTGACATTTGTGCCAAAGCAGTGAAGGAGAACTCGAATAGCTTTTCTGTCATGGCCTGAAATAGGCTTGAAACAGCTTTTAGATAGCAAACAGTTTAATTTTCCGAGGATCTTAATCTGTATATAATTAAGAAATCAAATGCACTGGACTGTTATAAAAATAAAATCCATTTCAGGTAGAAAACAAATAACTTCAATTATGGTGGTGAGTGCTTAAATTCTAAGCACTTTATGTTGGCCTTCATTGTTTTATTTCCTTAATAATGAAACGTGTTCGAGTGGCAGCAGCAGAGTCGATGCCCCTCCTTCTTGAATGTGCTAGAGTTCGTGGGCCAGAATACCTCACACAGATGTGGCACTTCATGTGTGATGCACTCATCAAAGCCATTGGGACAGAACCAGATTCAGATGTTCTCTCAGAAATAATGCATTCTTTTGCAAAGGTAACTTTCTTCTGTAATGAGTTTTGTGGTGTTACTGTTCGTTGCTTTTTATGGTAAGGAAGGACATGTGTTTGATGTTCATTTAAATGGCTGAAAGAAATGCAGGGCTTCCCCTACGTAAATTTTGGTTTGACTATAAATGTTTTTATAGCTGATTCAAAACCTTAGTTGTACTTCTTTTTGCGAGAACCAAAGTACCAAAGTATAAACCTAAAATAATTACCAGAGTTGTTCATTTTAACCACAAACCACTGGAGTTACGTGCTTGAAATGTACAGTGGTACTATGCTTTACTTGTATAATTTAGGCATAGATTACAGTATGAATGTTTTATTAGTATTATTTCTGCTAATAATCACTTAGAGCATGTATTAATATTCTCTGTGTGCATAGATTTCATTGAGACTGCTCACGTAACTTAAAGCTGAAAAACCGATCATTTTATTTCACTAGTGCATTGAGGTAATGGGAGATGGATGCCTTAACAATGAACACTTTGAAGAACTTGGAGGAATATTGAAAGGAAAGCTAGAAGAGCACTTTAAAAATCAAGAATTAAGACAGGGTAAGTTAACACAAATCCCTGTTAATGTGTGATAATAGCTGTTCTTTAAAGCAGAATTCCTAATAATTTCTGAACACAAAAAGAAGCTTAGTGCAGATTTCTTTAATTTGCATATCTATGTAAGATAATTGGGCTTTGAAACAACAGAATGCAAGAGTTATATTTGTAAGCTCTTGGAGGATGTGAAGATGGCATCATCTACAGAAATACTGTAGTTTAATCAAAAGTTGATGGGCAGATTTACTTGAAGACAGTGCACATGTCTATGGGGTTCTCATTACTGTGGCTTTTTTTTATATGAAGCCTTTGTGGTTTTCTTAAAGTGATGATAGTTTCTTATTTCTGTGTGCTTTTCTTGTCCTTGTGGACAAGCTGATGTGTTCATTTCTGTCTCATGTGCTTTTACACATTCTTAAACTAAGCTCTCTCATTATACTTCTTGTTTTTCTGTGAAAGCTCTTTGAAGTTTCTTAAAGACAGAAAATTCCTGTTGCATCTTCAGCTACTGTTTCCTATTTTCTAAATTTGTTTCTGCATCATTTTTTCCCTTTCACAGGCTTCTTAGGCACTTGTAGAAATGTAATGCTTTAATATTTGTTTTTTAATGTAGTGAAAAGACAAGATGAAGACTATGATGAACAAGTTGAAGAGTCATTACAAGATGAAGTAAGTTGGTTTGGGGAGTTTTTCCACTTGTAAAGCACCAGGATGGAAATACATTAGATGGATATGCTATGCTACTCAGTTAAAGCGTAGTGCATCCTCAGAATTATTTATTCCTGGATGAATGTTCTCTTACCATATTCCTTCAACACTTCCAGTAAGAAATGGGCTGCGCTATATTTGTGACTTAGGAAAATACAAAAGATTTCCTTGTCCAGTATATTGAAGGAAGAAGTTCAGGATATAGCTCTTCGTTTTCTTCATCCTCTCAAACAATTCTTAGATGACTTTAGATAGTTTGCTGTCAAATGCTATATCAGTGATAATGTAAGGCCCAGCCCTGCTGACTCACTTTTTCTTTGTGCCTTATGACCTAGGTGCCTCTTAACCTTGAGCATACCTCTGTTACCTAGACCTCTGACGTGTCAGGTCAGGACCCTGTCTCAAAAAGAATAGACCTAAAATAGTATCAGAGGAGGACAGCGAGATGAATAGCCAGCATAATGTGTTTGCTTATGAGAGAATACAAAATTGACTATTTATCCACTAAGATACCAAATTAGCTTTTTAGTTTGAAGTGGAGGTGACTGTAGAAGAGATGATAGTTCTATTAAATCGTTATAGGTATGGAGGGAGTAATAAAGAATAATAAGTCACTGCTGCTTACGAGACGTAAAGGATACTCAGTAAACTTAGGAACTAGGAAAATTTTTGCTACACGATGCAGATGTGAAGCTTATGAAGTTGAACTGTCAAGCTTGTTTCTGTGAGTTTAACCTGTATGCGGACACCAGAATATATCTTAACAAATCATGCACCCATATGTAAATACTTTCTTAAATAACAATGCAGTTTTTCAGCCCCTTTCCTTTGGGAACATTAGGGCCAACACTCAAAAGGATGGGTTTCTGGCACCCACATACTGCTTGGGATCAAAACAATAACAAAACTTAAGTTCTGAGCCAAAAGCCTTTCTTGATTTTAGTCCACTTCTTATTTGCAGTGTTTACTGTTCATTCTTGTAGGCAGTGATTTAGGTGGTTTCTTATCTTTTTCTCTTATGTGTCACTCTGTAGTGATAATGAGAGAAAATGCTTGCAAGCGGCAGTTTCAGAAAAGCTGAGTCCATATTCTGCAACAGAGTTGCAAGGCATTTAAAAAAAAAAAAAGCTTTCATTTATGTTTGAGCTTGCTGATTTTTTTACAGACTGCAAGGAAGACGTGTCTGCTTTACCCTGGGAAAGCAGGAGTGGGACCAGAATGTCGCTTGCCATACAGACAAAATTAACATATAGTAATGAGCAACATTTGGATGTACACCTTTGGTCCCAGAATGTGTTTATGTAGCCCTGTCTCAGGGCAGCAGAGATATAAGGGAGTAGAGAAGTCATGAAAGATTAAAACAGTAGTTTTAGTAATATATACAGATACAGCTATAGCTTAGGCAATAACTAAACTGCTGATTTGATAGAGGGTAGAAGGCACACACTAAGCAAGTGTATGCTCTTCCTCTGAGCATCTGTTATCAGCTATTAGTAAACAGGCAATAGCAGGCAAGGTGGACCTTGTGGTGTGCTGCAGCAATTTTCTATCTCTATTTTTATTTGTGTATCTGTTCCAGAGTTATTCCTGGAATTATGCCTTAACAATGCAGAACTTGTCTGACCAGGGAGGGTTTAAATACCCAGTGGTGGGAAGCTGCCTGTTGTATGAGAAATACTTATTAGTTTCTCACTAGGGACCAGAAACTATCTGTATTCTGTTCTCCCTGCCTGTTAAAGTATAAACTGATTAGAGGAACCATACCGAGTACAGCAGAACTTGCTTTAAAACAAAGTCAAAGGGTTTTCCCAACACAAGTGTGTCCAGGGAACAAGCCTCGCTTGTGGATATAACGTGAATTGATAGCTGAATCTCAGTGAAGGATTTTTACTTTACCAGTTTGATACATTAATTGGGCAAGGTGAAAAATGAGGTTAAGCGATAAGAGGAGAGGATTAACATTCTATATATTTTTGCAACAACATTCTGTCACAAAGGCAGTTATCCGTTTACTTTTCAATAAAATTTGTTACAGTATCTGTAAGGTACAGAAGAGGAAAAGGGCCTTCTGTCTTCTATAAAGGGAATCCACTGAAGCAATAAACTTGCACAAGACGGTGTTTGTCTTGATAAAATTGTTATGTCCCTGAAACAAACCTTCAAGCCCTATGCAATTGAGTGCTAGCAATTGACTTATATTTCTGAGAAGGGTCAAAAAAGAGGACTCTGGGAACTACCAACCAGTCAGTCTCACTCTGTGCCCAGTAAGATCATGGAACACGTTTTCCTGGAAGCTATGTCAAGGCACATGGAAGACAGGAAGATGATTAGAGACAGCTAAGATGGCTTCACAAAGGGCAAATCATGCCCAGCTAATCTAGTGGCTTCTGTGATGGAGTGACTGCATTGGTGGATTAAGGAAAAACAACTGATGTTGTCTGTCTTGACTTCTCTAAGGCCTTTGACATGGTCCCACACAACCTCCTTTTCTCTGAATTGGAGAGATGGATTTGATGGATGGACTGTTCTGTGAATAAGGAATTGTCTGGATGGCCATGTCCAAAGAATTGCATTCAGTGTCTCAGTGTCCAAATGGAGATCAGTAAGAGGGGTGTCCCACAAGGGTCTGTACTGGGACCAGTACTATTCAATATCTTGATTAACAACATAGGTTGTGCAGTTGAGTTGCCTCCTCAGCAAGTTTGCAGATAACAAACACAAGATGGTGTGGTTGATCCACTTGAGGGAAGGGATGCCATCCAGAGGGACCTGGACGGGCTTGATTGGTGGGCCCATGCAAAACTCCTGAAGTTCAGCAAGGCCATGTGCAAGGTCCTGTACTTGGTCTGGGGCAGTCTCCAATACAAGTACAGGCTGGGGGATGAATGGATTGAAAGCAGCCCAGCTGAGAAGGACTTCTGGCTATTGGCAGATAGAAAAATTGCACATAAGCCAGCAGTGTGTGCTTGCAGCCCAGAAGGCCAATCGTATCCTGTGCCGCATAAAAAGAAGTGTGACAAGCAGGTTGAGGCAAGTGATTCTCCCTCTCTGCTCTGGTGAGGCCCCACCTGAGCATTCCAGCTCTGGGGTCCCCAGTACAAGAGAGACATTGGCCTGTTTTAGTGGTTCCAGAGGAGGGCCATAAAAATGGTCAGAGGGCTAGAACACCTCTCCTATAAAGAAGGGCTGAGACAGTTGGGGCTTTTCAGCCTGGAGAAGAGAGAAGGCTCTGGGGAGACCTCACTGCAGCCTTTCAATATGTAAAGAGGGCTTATGTGAAAGCTGGAGAGGCACCTTTCACCAGGGTCTCTAGTGACAGGACAAAAGGCAACAGTTTTAGACTAAAAGAGGGTTAATTTCGATTGAATGTAAGAAAGAATTTTTTTTATGATGTTGGTGGTGAAGCACTGGAACAAGTAGCCTAGAGAAGTTGAGGATGTACCACTGTTGGAAGTGTTCAAGGTCAAGTTGGATGGGGTTTTGAGAAACCTGATTTAGTGAAAGATGTCCTTGCCTGTGGCAGGGGGGTTCTCTGATTCTGTCATTCTGTGATTAGACCAAGAGCTGGAAAACAATGGACTTCGAAGGATTGGGTTTACAAAACCAAATCATTGAACAACTTTGTTCCATTAGTTTAGAGACCTTAGCATTTCATGTGACTTCCGTTATTTTAAAGATCATTAGTCTTAATGTGAGTTGTATCCTTTTCCTATCAGGATGACAGTGACGTTTATATTTTGACTAAAGTATCGGACATTTTGCACTCAATATTCAGCAGTTATAAGGAGAAGGTATTGCCGTGGTTTGAAAGGCTACTTCCACTAATTGTCAACCTAATTGTAAGTACCTTGTTTTCTTTTTATTTGACTTTGATTATTTTTTCTGATGTGTTAATAGGCCTTCCATGCCAGAGTCTTAGAGAACTTGGTAGATAGAATGTAGCGATTACTGTTTTACAAAATAGAGGCAGTTGAAGGTTTACTCTAGATCAAGTGTGAAGTCGTTACCTTGCGCTTTTTGAACAGCTGTGCTACTTCTAATTTCTGTGTTGCAAGACCCAGGGTCACTCTCACACACAACTGTTTTGAGAAATTTAATTTGCCTGCAAGTGTCCAATACTCTGTAAAATGGATTTCAAGAAGAGGACAAAAAATGCATTGCAGACTAGTTCAGTCTCAGTTTTCCCCACTAGGTAACAGAGTGTGAAATAGAGGTAAAAGATTTAGCCGAAAATCATTATTCTTCTAATTAGCTCAGACATTCACCTGGATTTTTGTTTTATTTATGGTATTGCTGCAAGTATCACCACAGAAAATTATGTGTTTGTAGGATCAAATTTAATCCAGGAAGATTTTAACAAATCTTCCTGACCACTGTTACTATGATTGTTCTGTTGATAAAATGATGGACTGCATAAAAATTACCAACTCTAAGGCAGCTTCAATGTGACCTGTTTTTGCTGCAGTGTCCACATAGGCCGTGGCCAGACAGGCAGTGGGGGCTATGCATTTTTGACGACATTGTGGAGCACTGCAGCCCCTCCTCGTTCAAGTACGCTGAATACTTCCTGAGGCCAATGCTACAGTCAATATGTGACAACAGCCCGGAGGTCAGGCAAGCAGCTGCCTACGGTGTTGGAGTTATGGCACAGTTTGGTGGGGACAGCTATCGTCCTTTTTGCACAGGTACGTACGTGCATCTGATAAAAACCATTTGAATGTGTGATTCTGGGGAAAAAAAATATGAAATTAAAAACTGCTCACCTTTTGGTTAACGAGGTCTCTTCCCTTTGGCAATGAAATAGGATGGCCAATGTAACCTGTGTGGCAGACTGGTGATGGTTAGTAAACTACTTGAATTCCTTGAGCTTTAAATGTTCTGCTTAGTAGCATTTATGTTGTGGCACTTAACGGCTTAGCAAACGTGGTTTACCTATTTTTTTTAAAAATATGGTCTGACATGCAAATGTTCATTTCATAAAAAATAGGTTTCTGGTACACACCTGCCTTGTAGCTACTTTTTACTGATAATAACGTGGTTACATCTTAATGCAAAACCCTTTGGATGTCTGGAAAAATTACACAAGTGACCTCTATTAAGGAGTAGCCTAGAATACAGCTAATGTGGTGCTCTGCTTTCCCATTATATAAAAGAAGGAGCCTGATTTCTGTAACTAAGAAATAAAATGAGTATGGTAATGCCTGTCAGAAACACTTTGTCTGCTTTTTTTTCCTGAATGTCTCAACTTGCTCTAAAACTTCAAATTCCTCTTGAATTTAAAGAAATGATTGTCTGCTGGCACTCTTCTTGCCAGTCAACAAAGTTAATTTTGCACACTAAATAACATGTCTTATTATCAGAGTGGTTTTTTCTTTTTTTAAGAAAATATGTAGTGTGCTGTTTCAAATATGTATTTCACATGAATCTTAAACGAAAGCTGAATTAAATTATGTAAGGAAATTAATATGTAATAGGAATAAATTAGGGCTTTAACACAAGTCTTACCTACCTCAATAGAGCTTTGTAATTTTCCCTGTTAATGTAAATGTAACTGTCACGTGGTAACCATCAAGATGAGGTGTCTTTTTAAAAAAAAAAAAAGGAGGGCGGAAGCCTTGCAGTGAAACATTAAGAGCATTAAGATTTAAAATGGACTAGAAAAATACTTCCTAAAAGTTTTGGGGGTTTTTTGCAAATTTTTCTGTAAGGTCTTTATGTCTTGTCCCAAGACTAGAGGATTAGAGACTGAGGTCAAGTTAGATCTGATTTTAGAGTTTGGGGGGGGGGCGGGGGCGTAGCATCTGTTGAACTCTATTTTTTATTCATTAGACTTTACCTTGGCCCACTTAAACTCTGTAACAACTTTGATCCTTTTCGTTGTATTTGAACAAATAATCCTTGATTAAACCCAGACACTTGGCTTCTCCTTTAGTTGGATGTTTAGATAAAATAATCTTGTTGCTTTACAGCATACAGCTTATTAGCAGGCACCTCAAAAGTATTTTAAATACTTCTGTATGTGCATGAAAGAACTTTGTGATTTATTTTAATAGATGAAGATGCGCTGTGATTAGAAATAATATAAATCCATGGCATGAGAAGCTTTCTACCCCATAGGTTTTGCTGCCTTCTCTGAAAACATCATGTTTGTGAGGTTTTAGTTACAATTTAATTTCTCTACTGGTTAATATATAGCACTGGCATATTGTTCTATTGCAAGTTTATAGCAGTATATAAAGACTCAAGACTATTCAGAAAAAGCAGATCTATCAACATGACTGGTTTTGGCAGTCAAGTGAAAAAATACAGGAATATAGGCAGAATTTGTAAATGGCACAAGAGCTCCATTATGATGAAAGGAAAAGAATTAAAAATAGAATTAGGAAAGAACAAAGAAATAACATCGAAGGGAGAAACTACAGCAAATCAAGTAACTCTCTAAATGAAGTTACAAGGTTACAATTCATGTGACTGTCAACGTTGCTTATATTTCTTCTGTTAGTGGAAGAATATAGTCAGCTGTTCTCTGTGAATATTGTATTAATCAGCTGCATGTGTTTCTTCCTAAATCATATCATTGGCTGACAAACGTTTGGTGGTACAAGATGTCAGAGCAGCCAATCCTTGGGAAAAAAACTATTATCGTCGTAGAAGATGGTCTTTTATAGTCAAAAGGGTTTTTTAGGGATTATCAACCACAACGTCTATGTGAGAATAGATCTGTTTTCTAGACAAGAAGAAAACTTGTCTGCTAAGCTGTAGGGAGGAGAGTATGCTGATTGAATTTTTGATGCCCTCCTCATCTTACAGCTGCAAGGACGCACATACCTACAGCGTCATCCATTAGTATTAAGGGGAATGAGGAAACATAGATGAGATTTAGCCTCAGCAGTCATAAAAACCTGAGGTATAAATTGCAGACTCCATTTGCCTGGACATTGTAGACTTACATGAAACAAATTCTGCTTTGCAGGGAAGTCCAGCGTTGTTATCCTGCATTCAGCACACAGGCTAGTGGGTCTGATGACCAGTATTTCTGCAGTTCTGTCACGTTCATCAGGCCCATAAAAGAATCCTCATCTGGCTTAGGGTTAATCTTATTTTTCCATAGCTGCTAAATTCTTCTAAAATCTAATTCAGTTAAGTTAATATAGCAAGTGTCATTGTGTATTCCTTAACTGCAAAGCTGCTACTTACTCATCAAAATGAAGTAGTGTGAGATCTCGCTCTTCCTCAGTAATTTGAGTTATTTTGAAATGTGCTTTCTGCACAATTCCACAACCTGTTTTCTCTGCTGATAAAGAATTTCACAGCTTTAGTGTTATATTTTTAGCAGAACACCACAAAGACAATTGTTCCTGCATGCATGTAGAGTGCTCTGAAGTCTGCGTGGACGCTAGTGACTAGAAACATGGCATTAATGTTCATTTAGAAGTGTGCATGTAGTTACTCGCATGACTATTTAAAAAAAAATATATATAATTGCTATTAACCTAGCAAGAAAATTGGCATTTTTCCTTAATGTTTGATTTTTACAATATAAACCATGCCAGGTACATTCACCAGATGAGATTACTCCTGTGAGCTTTTCCTCGTGCACCTTTTAGTGATGGGAAGCGTGTACGTACATATGTATGTGCACACAAGCGATAGATGTACAGCAGGCATACACCGTAGACATGCACTACAGTCCAAATTACTGTGAATATCGCTGTATCGCTGCTTTTCGTCATCCCATGTTTATAGAACCTGTTAGATTAAAAAGATAATGCTTCTTATCTGTTTTTACTATGAGTAAGTGTCATGTATATTGTAGATTGCATAACTCCAATTGAGAGACACAGAAAGATTTTAACTCTTTTTCTTCTGAACTTAGAAAAGAAATCCAGACTTTTGCAGTGGCTGTTTTCTTGTGTTTCCTTGCACAGCTTTATCTATCTATTTGGTTTTCATACGACTGTTGAGCAGGGAAGAACGTGGAAGTAGTGGGATGCTGGGATGACTGGATTTTGGTGCTTGGGCAACACAAAAAAAAAATCTTGTTTTTAATACGTGCAGTTGCCTCGTGTGGAATTTGTGCTGTTAATAAAATATAACTTGATTGGGCATTAAACTTTATTCTTGTGTTGTTTAACAATTAGAGGCGCTTCCATTGCTGGTGAGAGTCATACAGTCACCAGATGCCAAAACCAAAGAGAATGTCAATGCAACAGAGAACTGCATTTCAGCTGTAGGAAAGATAATGAAGTTCAAGCCTGACTGTGTAAATGTTGAAGAAGTCCTGCCACACTGGTTATCATGGCTTCCGCTTCATGAAGATAAAGAAGAAGCTGTTCACACTTTCAATTACCTGTGTGACTTAATTGAGAGGTAAGGCAAAGTCTTGACACGAATGCAGAAAGTAAACCTGTTCGCAGGTTCTTTCCTTGCATTCGTTTTCCAGAACTGAGAAACTGCCAGGTTAATCTGCGTATGCTTTAGAGAAGATAATTTGGAATGTCAGAACTGAGCCTTCTGTGATGGTATTGCTGTTCTGTTTTTTCTTTTTCTTTTTCTTTTTTTTTTTTTTTTTGGTGTTCAGGTCAGTGTTCTCATCCTAACTAATGTCTGTATGGCTTGAAAGGATTCCTGGCTGCTTTATATGTACAGGATGGGAAAAGATCATCTGGGAAATTCTACAGAAAATTTCAGGAAAATTTTTGATACTCTGCTTAGATATCAGCATTAATAATGGACCAGGTCTTTTTACTTAAGAGCAGCACACATGGCCCTTGCAGCCTTCTTTTCATAAGCTTTTAAAGTAGCTTTGCACCTTTTTGCTTTCCAAAAGCTCACGTATCAACAAAACCAAGTATGAAGCAGAGAAATAATACAGATGAATTCATGGTACGGTTCTGTCTCCCTTATTAACTTTGTAATAATAATTTCAGTTATTATTGAAAGCATCTCGTCCCACAGCTTGTTCTTTAAATTTGTGCTCCTTCCCATAGGTCAATATATTCTAGTGTGGGTGCAAGTTGCACCTCATAATTGAGTGGAGGACTGTCAGCTTCTCAGTCATTGTGTAGTAGCCATGCTCTGTCTGACACTGTATTATATCTTCGTAGAAAAGTAGAAAGGAATTAACTTAGCTTTCCTGTAGTCTTTTCTACTGGGTGAATACCTTGTATCTCTTTGGTGCTTTACCAAGGTGAGGTCTCAAACTGGGTGGTGGCAACTGAGGTCTCTGTCCTGATAATAGTACAGTTGCGCAGAGACACCATAACAGTACTGACGCGTAGGTGTATACAGATGTATATAGAAATCAGAAATTACAGTACTAGCACACTTTTGTACCCAGCTCTGTGCAGGTGGCTCAGCCTTGCTACGTACTCTTCTGGCGCTCTGTCAACCCTACATTCACAGCCTCTGCGTTCCTGCAGTGGTAGGTGGCAGGGCTGGAAGCAGATCATGTTTTCTACTCAGATCCCTGCTTGCCAGCACGCCCTACTCCAACACGTGGCTGGGAAAGAGGGAGCAGAACCGCTTACTTGCTGTGTCAGAGAGTGCTGATGGAGGGCTGAAGTCACTGGTGCTCCTGATGCCAGAGACACAACCTCCTCCCCCTTACAGCACTGAGAGAGAGAGAGAGAGGAGTAAGCCCTTTTAAGCAGAGTATTTCTGTCACGCTATTTACAGTTCCATCTGCATGGAACTCAACAGTTCTGTAAAGTTCAGAACTTCTTCCTGATAAAGTGTAGGCTAATTAAAGAATCAGCTGGTTAAATATTAACAGGAGAGGGAACGTTCTGTCAGCAGGCAACAAAGCTATGCGTGCTTATTCAGCTGAGTGAAACTTAGATGTAAATAAGCAGGTTTAGATTAAGATATTCTAAAATCACTCAACTCACTCAATACTTACAGTAATGTTTTTAGTTAAACATTAATTTATTTGTAATATATATTTTGATTGTAACAGCAACAACCCAGTTGTCCTCGGTCCCAACAACTCTAACCTTCCCAGAATATTTGGTATAATTGCGGATGGTGAAATTCATGAAGCTATTAAACATGAAGATCCATGCACCAAGCGGTTGGCTAATGTTGTTCGCCAAGTGCAGGTAAACAAATGGTTGCTTAGATGTAAAGGAAACATTTAGAATCTACTTTCAGAAGTAACCAAACTGTTAAATAAATTTTGAGAGCCTTTTCTCCTTAGAGAATAACGTTTCAACCATCGATCTTGGAGATCCTTGGACATTCCTTGAACTACTAATGATAACACTTGGTAACATTTGCACTTGAATAAAATCCGTCTCTTGATAAGCTTTAGAAGCTTACTAATTAAAAAAAAAAGTATTAAGGTATATGCAGCTGGATGGTTTACATGCTATCTTGTATTAGTTGTTTGTGGGTTTGTTCAGGTTTTTTTTTTTCCTGAGAAAATGAAATTAAATTAAAAATTAAATCTAGAAATTAAAATCTGGAGAGAAATCTGCCTTTATTTGTATCAGTAAACTGTACTGCAGGATTTGATCCAACGTGGTTCCTGTAAGGGTCCTCAGCCCCTTACTAATGACTTACTAATACAGCAGAGCCTTGGGATCTTTGCTAGACAATGAGTGCAAAACACAAGTAATTTCACTACTGCTCTCTCTAATCCAGTGCAAATATAGGTGGCGGTTCAATGTTTTCCCTACCCTGGGGAACTGCCTCAAGGTTCACTTCCTTTATGCCATAACGAGTACATACGGTCTTGGGTGATGAGGATGGCCGAGCATTTAAGCTGCACCTCCCTACACTGTTGTAAGTGAATAGTGCTCACAGGGCAGATCTGAGCCAGGGCCAGATGTTTTCAGGTGGACTTACTTGACGGTTGCCGCACCTAATGATAGAAAGCAGTGTGCCTGGCAAGTGTATAGCTTATAAAAAGGTGTAGAGGATGTGGAGCAGCAGCTGCTCAATTATTGTCCATTCCACCTGGCATGCTTTGGCAAAACTCAGGTTCAAGGATTTCAGGAATACATGATTTTTGGAAAGGGTTCACTTGGATGAGTGTAGCAGCCTGTGAGATCCATTATGTCTGGTAGAAAATGACTAAATGTTAAAACTTTGAAGATGTGAAAAGAATGAAGAGAAGCAAAGTTTCAAAGTGAAAGTGGTATAAGTGGCTGCTCTACATTCTGGCTGACAGATAGGAATCCTTGCTGTTAGTACTTAAAGTCTGGGTATGGAACTTGATATGAGGGTATGCTACTGCTGAGATGGGCTGAGAGAGTTGGGGTTGTTCAGCTTGGAGAAGAGAAGGCTCTGGGGAGATCTTATAGCGGCCTTCCAGTACCTGAAGGGGGCCTACAGGAGAGATGGGGAGGGACAGTTTACAATAGTATGTAGTGATAGGATGAGGGGTAATGGCTTCAGACTAGAAGAGGGCAGATTTAGTGAAAAATTTCTTCCTGATATCTAATCTATGAGGGTGCTGAGACACTGGAACAGGTTGCCCAGGGAAGCTGTGGATGCCCCATCCCTGGAAGTGTTCAAGGCCAGGCTGGATGGGGCTTTGAGCAGCCTGGTCTAGTGGGAGGTGTCCCTGCCCAGGGCAGGGGCTTGGAACTAGATGATCTTTAAGGTCCCTTCCAACCCAAACCATTCTGTGATTTGTTTAGTTTACCTCAAATGCGCAAGGTTAGTTGATTTATTGGGGTTTTTTTAACAATACATGTGTAGGTTAGTTGTTTATAGCAAAATCTTGTTTTGACCAAGAATGATCAGCACATTAAGATGGAAACAAGGCTACTGCATTGCTTAAATGATTTACCTTCAGACTGTGAGGGGAAAATCTTAAAGGTCGTGTTACTTCAAAAATATAATTGTGCTTTACTGTTACCAATCTTCTCTCTCTTCACCCATAATACTTAGACTTTACTAAAGCACTGTAAAAGTTTTATACTTTGGTATGAACTTTAAAGGCTGTGTAGTTAAGTCTGCCTGCTGGTGCTCTCAGTAAGCTGTTCCACTGCCAGCATCTGACATGAATAACGTTATGGTCATAGTTGGAATTAAACTTTTTTCCTAATGCTTAGGTATTCCCAGACCAGAAATACTTCAGTGTAGTGTAGCAGTTTAAATGTGTGTCAGAAATGCTGGAAGAGCACACCTAGTTTTGCAATAGTCCATTATCCATTGAGAGTCTAAAATGCTTAATATTGTTTAAAAACATGAACACATACTCAAGGACTTTGTTTTCAAATTCTTTTGAATTCTGTGAATCCATTTTTTTTTAAAGAGTGTGTGAGAAAAGAGCATTATAATAGAGCTGAACATAAAATATATCAAATATAAATGAAAACAATTCTTTTTAATTTACTTCAAGTATACTGCTATCATGACAGCTAACTTAAAAACCTACCGCCAGTCACCTGCAACTTTTTTCCTATCATTTCCTTCTAAAGAAAGCAGCGTGCCAGTTGCTTCCAGCTTCTGTTAAGTGAATAAATACTCCAGACGTTGGGTTTTTTTTTTTAAATTTCTGCATTTTCTGGTACCATTAGAACCAGTCCCTACTGATGGTGACTTTAAAAGCTAATGTCTCAGCCAAGGGCTTTGATAACACAGCTGAGGTATACTGAGGGGCAGGAAAGTGTGGCTTTACCTTTACCCAGATAGACGCTAGGTACACTCTCTGCTCTCAGGGAGGTAATTTACCATTCCTTTCACTAAAGAGAAATGTCTTATGTTGGCAGTACAATTTTGCATATACACGCATAGTCTATGTAGCATGGCGTGCTGTAATCTTAGTGCTCCCTTCCTCTGGGTGCGTTACTGGTGCACCAGTACCCAAATGATTCTCTCGCATTTCGGCATGCTTCGGTTTTGCCTGAACATTGATCTTTTAACTTCAGTGCAAAACGGAGCAAATGGTGTAGGCCGTGGTTAACTCAAGAGTGTCAATTGTCGTTTGACCCACTTAGAGGGAGCTCCCAGGAGTTTCAAGTCAATTCTTCTGCTGCTATTTAAGGAGAGCTTGGCTCTGTTTAGCATATTAGAGCATCTGTAGTTTAACCTGTGTAGGACTGTGTATAACTGAACATTTCACTCTGTTCTCTTTGGCATATATGTTACAGGGGGGAGCCCAGTGAATGTTGAGCTTTGTAAACATATGAAAGTTTAGCGTGTGCCTTAAAAGCTTGTCAGCCTGCATAAAGACAACTTCTCCTTTGTTTTCTAGACATCTGGAGGACTGTGGACAGAATGCATATCACAGCTCAATGCAGACCAACAGGCAGCCATACAGGAGCTCCTGAACTCTGCTTGAAGGGCCTTAATTATCATCTGCAAGAAAACTAACTCCAAATAAACGTTTACCCTATTGTTTAGGTTTCTTTTGTTTCTTTTTTGAGTAAAACGAGAACTGTAGTGCGTGTAGGCCGTTATTCTGCAACCTACAGGCAGTGGCAACAGGAAGAAGCATTCTTTCAGAACGGTGTTTAAATCGGTTTCTATCCCACAACATGGAAGAAGTTTCCTGTAAAACCCTACAATAGCACTGAAGAGTATTTTTCTAACGGTATAAGCCATCCATACGATGGTGAAAGGGAAACAAGTTGAATTTTCTCATTAGACATAATGAATTAAGAAACAGCTTTAAGACCTTGTATTCAGCAGTAGATGTACGTTATAACAGATAAACGTTTCTCTACATCTAGTGTTAATTGTATTAATTGGAGTGTGAGTCTTTGTAGGGTAGAAAGTGTCCTTCTGCCCAACAAGTTAGTAGATCAAAAGATGAAAAACTGAAGACAAACATCGAGCATGAAGACCTCATTGATCGCACTTTCAGATCCCCAAAAACAACTTGTACAGTGACTCAATGAGGAAAGCTGTTCAGCTTCCAGCCCTTGAATGTGAAGTCTCTTTGGCATGTCTGACAGTATCTCATTCACTCCTCAATAAATGACGTTGAAACACAAGAAGCTTGTGTAGAAGTTCAGTGATGTGTGGTTCTTTTAATTTCCTCTGGTGAAAAGATGCAAGTAACAAACTATACAAGTCATGACTTTATATTTGAAACTTTGTATATTGTTACCTATTACAGATTTTATGCATTTTTGTCTCTTGACCTTTTAACAAATTTTTCACCTGAGTGTGTAGAATGAAAACTTCATGGTGTTCCTTTTACGACAGTAAATTTACGTATCTTGACTTAAAAATGTTTTTCGTGTTCAGATGCAATCGCATTTCGTAACTTACAAAATGTAGTGTTGTACCAGCTGCAAACGTGCAACATGATCTGGCAGCCAGCGATGCTGCTGTAGTACTCTGTGTTTTGTTGAAAACAATGGGAAAGTTGATAGACTGACCTGGAAGAATCAAAACATTTTTCAGCTCCTTTTGGTACTGCAAGAGCAATACATCATTTACCAGCAAACATAAGCGTAGAGTGTCTGATTTCTAACAAAGGTGGGTGAAGCTTTTGCAGCCTGTTACTTTGAAGATGTTAGTATATGCGTCGATCTCTAAAAACTTCAGTTGTTTGCTAAAGCGTTCTTCAAGTCAGTCTCCCTAGTCTCTTAAAACATTACAGATCTTTCCAAAGAGGGTGTAAGTTTTCTCCCTTTATAACAAGAAAAGGTAGAACTGTATTTAATACATTTCTTTCTTACTAAAGAAACTTAATTTTGCCCTTGAAAATGTTTCAGAAAAAAACCCAGTACAGAATGAGGTGTATCAAAAACTGCCTAGGACCGTTACATCCAAAGTTTGTGACAGGCTGCCTTAACCAGGTGGGTTGACACTGTAGTTTGTTTAGAGACAGCTGAAACAGTGTAACAAAGTATTTCCTGGTCCAGTTTCCACTTTGTTGAATGTTAATTTATTTTTGCAGAAATTTAAGCATTCGTACATCTGGAAAATGAACTGGTAAGGATTAGATACCAGTACTGTGAGAGAACTAGTAAGTCAGGTCAGTTATCTCAAGCACTGGTCCTGACTACAAAAATTGGGGTATTTCATATCTTTCATCTTTCCAACTGTATTCTTTATATGATTTTCTGCTCATTCTAAAACATTCACGTTTTTCCCTGCAGCTTGCTTTTTGCACTTTTTCTCAAAGCTTCGGCCTTAGAATTTTTTTTCTTTTCCCTTCTCTGGGTTACCACTATGTGGAGCAAGTAGTAGCGCATTTGGTATTTCCCTGAAACAGCATCAGCTTGGGCTCTCTGTAATGTAAGAGTGCAGCATTCTAGTTGCTCTCCTAATGGACCAGCTTGAATCTTCTTTTCTTCCTTTCAGTCCAAGTAAATGAGAACAAATAGAACCAGGAGATGGGGTTGCTCTGTGTGCCAGAGCCGGCGTGGAGCAACCTTGTGCAGTTGCTTCTACCTTGTTAACGATCATTTAATCGAAGAAAAGGGCACCGAGGTAGTCGCTGGTCACTGCTGGCCTGACAGGTAGGTCAGTTCCAGGGAGTACAGAGAGGTCTCGTCTTAGCCTGTCCCCGCTGAACTTGTCAGTGTTAATCCATAAGCTTCTGTAGCATTTTCTCAATTCACACAAGCTTTAAAAACTCTATACTCCTGAATCGCTACTCTTAGCTTTTCAGGTTCCTTAATTGACGCTTGTAGGAGTACAGAATTTTTAAGCAGCCAACCCTTCTTGATATTCCACAGCACTGAAGTACTCTAGCCCAAACAAAGTATAGTGGAAGAGTAGCTTTACCTGCAGCTATCAAAAAATAAAAAGCCTTCCTTACGGAAGGCACTGGAGCAATCTAACTGCTGTACCGATACGGGAAGGGCCGTAATTTTATTTCAGCTATTTTTCCTGAGTATAATTCCAATCTTGCTTTATCGAAATGCTCAGCCATTGCATTTGGTAAGAGATGTACCTAACGTAGTGTAGAGAGCGCCACAAGCAATAGCGGAACAAAGACCTAGACATCCAAGCAAAGGTCTTCAAAGTTGTACTTGGTAACAACAAAAAATAACTAGAAAACTGCCCGCAGTTCGGATGCAATGTTCCAGTTTTATTAGCTTAAGCATATCGTAGTAAGTAGCATTCATGAACGTTGCTTTCAAAAGTAGCTCATCTCCTGAAGCTTAGGTCTGAGTTCCCACCTAAACTCTCATCTGTGAAACTCCTTGCTTTTTGTTTGCAGCTCTAGGTTGTTCATGAAAGATATTAATGCAGACAAACACCTAGTCTCCTTTGCCTGGTTTGTCTACAAGATCTCTCTAAGAATCCTCTGCAAAATCTGGGTAAAAAAGTGACTTGCAGGTGTCATATTTTCAACACCGGGGTCGTGTGCTGCTGTGGCATCCTGTGCTTGGCTTTTCTCTGCAGAGACTTCAAAATAACGCTGGGTGCGAGGGCTGCTGTTGTTACGCCAAATGCTGTCTGTTGTTCTCTGCGCATCTGGATCCCTTGGTCTCGTGTATGGAGTACATGCGTTGAGAGTAAGACACGTTGCACAGTTGGAATTTTTGATGAAATAAAGAGCGGAGGAAGGTGAATTTCCTAATGGCTCTGTGTATGCGGGTATGTACTGGGTATGCAGTTGCCCTGGGCTCTTGAATTGGAGCCGTAGGTTTGCCTTAGTGGTGTCTGTTAGGGGTGCACACATACACTGAGTCTTTCAAGTACAATAACAATGGTATTAAAAATAATGCAAAAGTCGGGTATTTGCCACCCAAGAGGTTGGGGTTTTTTCAACTTTGAAGTATTTTGCTGTGTATCAGAGCAGCCTTAGCCTTTCCTGTTTAATCATTTAGTTTACTCTTATTTGCTAACTGAGCCAATTGTACCCACTTGCATGGGGCTTGATGGTCTCTTAAATTCTAAGAAATGCATTTGTTATCTTCTGAGGAGCAGTAAGCAGGATCTCAGCTTCTGGCTAGTAGAGGTCCTTTTCCCTTTTTTGATTATCATGAAGATGTTTGTTTTGCTTCCAGAAAGAACATCTCCCAGGATTGCTTAACATCTCTTGAGGATGCAGAGGAATGGGCTCAATATTGGATAAAAGTCATGGGATTCATCTCGCCCGATACTGAGTGTCTGTAACAAAGTTTGTACGTAACTAATTGTCTGCAGCCCTCTTCAGTGAAGGAAAATGTGTGTGTCTAGACAATGGTAGGTTTTTGCCATAAGGAAGTGTTTGCGACCAAAAGAGACCACCATCTGAGTTGGTGCTGATAGATGAGAAGTTGTTAGTGTCTCAGGTGGTGCTTGGGATCGTGCATTGGCAGTTGAATGGCTCACTGAATAGCCTCAGTAATTGTACTGTAATGCAGCTACTTGGGACCACTTTGATTTCCTGGAATCTATTTTTTTCGTACTCCTAGAATGAACCAATAAGAGAAAATAACCTTTCTCTAAAAGTCAGACAGCCTCCCTGCTGCCTCCTCGCATCAGTTCCGAAGGAGATTTCACGAACTCTCGAGGAGTTTTACATTGACAGGTAAACTCCCTGCTATTTAATCCCCATCCAAAGGTGTGATTCAGAAGGTGCTTTTCTTTCCAGAGGGTGTAAGCTACCTCCGTCGATATCTCCTTTTGTCATCAAGTTAAATTTCTCTCTGTTTTTTTTTTAGCCTCAGACGAACGTACTATTAACGCACTAACTTTTAACAGGTAGGACACCAAGTTTGTGCCTCTTTGACACGACTGAATTAATTTCTTTCTCAGAAGCCTCATCCAGGAGGCGTTACCCGCTACTATAGCCCTAGAAGCCATAAATTTGGTTTGCTTTTAGTTCAGGACAAGGTTTCCACAGCATCTTTTCTGACTCAAGAGAGATATGAGGAATGGAGACCCGATTCAGGACATGAAAGATGTGCGTTTTGTATCTTTGAACACAAAATGCGAAGCTTAGTAACCGTATGATTATTCCAGTAGCAATTTAGGTTTTGTCTTCTGAGTTTTAGAACTTTTCTGTATCGGAGTATTTGCTTTTCAAAGGTGGTATCTCATTCCTTCACAGCCCACGAGGCCCAAATGTTTGGTCTTTACATTTGTTATGCATTCACAGATTTTGCTGGCAGAGTTGACTGGGATCTTTCTAATTACCTGCTGGAGAAGAAACCAAATAGCCTCTCAGCTAGTCTGAGTCTATTTAGAGAATCAGCCCGGGAATGGCAGCCTGGGGTGATGGTCTCTGAATGCTCTTGCAAGGCTGGAGTTAGTGTGAAATTTGCCTCTTCGCTTTGGAGACAAGAAATGGCAATTTCTGCTCTGAGGAGACTGTTTCTACAGTCTGTGTCAGATCTGCTCCTGTCATTCCAGTTCAGAGCAGCGACGTGATTTTCTCCATATGTTTTCAAGAAGGCAAGGTTGGCCCTAGTGGGTTCACGTCAGTTGTGATTTTTATTACTTCGCTTTCTCACTCAAGAGGCTGCCCCGACCTTGCTTCAGGTGCCAGGGAAGTTTTGCAGCTGCTAAACCGTGAAATCAAAATGCCTCTTGAGTTTAGTATCGGTACCGCTCCTGGTTTAAGAGTAACTTGAGTTAATATAACACTAGATGCACACAGGTACTTGTAGCGGAGTTTCACTTACTTAGCAATAGATACTGAAAATTTAACAGTAAGCAGTAAATGCCTTAAGGGCTGTTACTTTTTGGAGGATGTGGTGCTGTGTGTTACTCCTACCAGAGGAGGTTCAAAGCTCTCCTGCGGCACCAGATGAGCAATACTGGTTGCTGAAACAGAATTTTGGAATTTTCTTGCAAAAAAAAAGTGGGAGGGATCCATGTTGGAAGAGGCTCCCCAGGGGACCGTTACTCCGGGGTAAATACTGAAGTATTCCTGAGTTAGCTGACGGGAATTCCAAGTTTAACTTCAGTCAGTTTTGCTCAGAAGGGTCGTTATTTGTCTTATTTTGCCAACACTATTACTGCTGGTTGCTACCTTTTGAGGATGGCTGGTGTCTTTTGAGGGTGGGGAACGAGGAAAAAAGAAAGTGGATATTTCTTCAACCTACTATTTCTGCATTACATCTGGGACTGCTTTTTTCCTCAGTAGCAACAGAAAGTTGTATTTTAAATGTATCTCAAGTATGGTTTCTCATGTAATATGCGCTATTAACAAAACGCTATTCTCTAATGACTTCATGGTCCTGTCTTGAGGATTGGATGTAATTTAATGAAAAGGTTTAATATCCATTTGCATACTAGCTTAAAAACTAATGCTAATGTTGCAGCCAAAAAAAGCTTGGACTAAAACTCACCTTTTGCATTCAGACTGGTGTAAAATATGATCGTAACACAGGGTCCCGACTCAGGGAAGCTAACCTTGCCTGAGTTACTTGAAGTAAAGTTGTACAGCATTGCCATTTTTAAATATCTGAGAATAAAATGCCAAGAAACACTCTTAGTCCAGGGTTTTGTCTGTTTAGGAGTTGGTATTCCTGGTGGGGGGGAGGGGACCAAAAAACCCAAACAAAAACCCCCGAAAAAGAAAACCCTGAAAACACCACACCACCCCCCCAAATTGCTAAAATGGGGCCTTATAAACAATTAGCATAAAGAAGAGTGTGGATGTAGTGGTTATTTCACCAGTTCTGTGCTCCAGCTAAAGTTTCTTCTGGCCAGTAGATGGAGATGATACCACTGAATATTAGAAGGCCATGCACCTGTACTCGGGACGTTTGCTACTGTGCTGTCCCTCGTTTTTTGAGAAGGACCATTTCATAGGCAGTGTTAAACCATAACATCTGTTTACTGGAAGCATGTGCACAGAGCAGGTAGTTTGTCTCAAGAACTGCCTACTGCAACCACAGAGAAAGAAAAGAGACAAAGGGGGAGTGTTAAATCAATACAGGTTTAACCAGGTCTTTTCCCTATCCCCATTTCTCCCACCGTTAAAAAGTCCAAATAAAGTACCTGCCCATAAATAAGCATCTTGTTGTAGAATGAGAGAGCCATAGCAACTTTCTCCTTGCTGCTACAAAGGCAAACTCTGTCTTTGGAACCTGCCACCTCTCCTCATCTGCAGGGTAAGGAGGAAATGAGTTTCATTTGGTGTTACCTGTCAGTCTGTGGGAGCAAGTGAAAAGGAATGGCAGCTGTGTGGATGAGCTCCTGAGGTTCTACATTAACATAAAAAAGCATGGATTACAGAATCACGGAATC